>VMBQ01005301.1:0-68798 GCA_007657795.1 Dreissena rostriformis
GGCCTTCAAAATCCGGTTCCAGCGCTCAAAGGGTTAATTTGCCTATTCAACTAAACAAGCATATCAGTGAAACTGATGGATGCTCCTTGATGAATTACTTTGTGGATGAATGGATTAATTGCATGGAACTCAATATGAGTCAAGGGGTATAAACTCCATGAGAACTGACTAGATGGATTAATTGCATGGAACTCAATATTAGTCAAGGGGGATTAACTCCATGAGAACTGACTAGATGGATTAATTGCATGGAACTCAATATGAGTCAAGGGGGATTAACTCCATGAGAACTGACTAATGGAACTCAATATTAGTCAAGGGGTATTAACTCCATGAGAACTCAATATTAGTCAAGGGGTATTAACTCCATGAGAACTGACTAGAGCAAAACCACACAACAATATGCCGAAAGCAACCCTGTAGGAATACTGCAAATCAAATTACATCAAATTTTAAACACTAGTTCCTGTGATTTGACACAGAGATGTTAAACACAGTTGAAAATATCATAATATTTATCTAAGTGCAAAAACTGCCTGAAAAATGTATTGGAGTGGAAAGTAGATGCATGTCCACCAAAAGTAATGCTGCATATGAAGTATCATAAAACTCATCAAAAGGAAATTATTATTCATTTCTTTCATTTCAATCATTAGTTTCTGAGATTTTGTGTGGAAAGGAAAAATCAAATAGAAAGTGACACAATAATGACCAAAGGGCAATCACTCCCAAAAAGCTCATTGGACCGGAACAAACTAACAAGTGTCCCCCATATAGGGATGCAGTGTTTTTTGTTAGTCTCAGCTTTCCAAAAATTGGCCCTATTGAGAGCCAAAAATTCTAACTTGAGGTTTCCACACACACAAAAAAAATACACAAGTCAGTTCATCTGTTGTCCAGCTCAATAAGTTCACCTTAGTAAACAAAATATTTAAAACACATTTATACTAAATTTTAAACTATTTGTAAGAAAAAAAAATACAACATCAATTTCCAAATTTCAGTAAAAAAAAAATCATTTCTCCAAATCCAANTACTGACCCCATATACAATATATGGGGTCAGCATGTGACGTCAAACAACCAATGGGAGAAGAGTAGTTTGCAGTTGGCGTGATATCAACAAGTATGGCAAAGGTTATGGGTTTCGATGCGTGCCCAAAAAGAATATTTTTTGTTAAAATACGTAACATACGTATGCATTACTCGTGTAGTTCTACTTTTATGTTCAATAATTTATTATATCGATTCTCGAAAATCGCTGTTTTTATTTTGATGAGCGTCGATGTATACTGGTCAATCCAAGTAGCATTCACTACAAATGAAGATAAACATTATATACCCATCAAACGTGTGTAACAATAAACCGTTCCGCACTCGGCATCTTTCGGTTTTCGGCCTCTGTCGCAATTTGCTTCATAACAACGGTTAAGTAAGATTGAAACATGCTGTTAAACCATTACGTAAGACAAAACGATATGTATGTTGTTGCATAGTAAAGTGCGCGAGGATAAGCATATTCTTACCACACAATATCGATAGCATAAATATGTCACTGAAACTGGAAACATACTCACATAACGATAAGAATAACCAGCTTTAAATCTTTATTGTAATTGAGAAACCCCCCAAATATTTATATGAACTGGACATCTTTTTCAAAGAGCTCACACGATTTTTTATGGGGAAAACACACTTTTTATAATAAATCTGTCACTCAAAACTGTTAACATACATACCCAAAAGAATAACCTGCTTGAAATCTTAATTGTAATGGAAATTATTCTGTAACATCTTTGTAGTCGGTGACTGAATGAAGTGATATCTATTTCATATAATTCACATGAGAATACATCGGATTCTCATCAACTGATGACATGACACGCACTGAATTATTAATATAGCAATTAACGCATACAAATAAACATCCAAATATGCGATCGGTAATATAATAAACGAGTCTTACAAATGGTAAACCTTAGTATAAGGCTATTGATAAGTCACGCCTAAACAACCACTATATTAATATATGTATATATGAAATGGTTAAAACGATTTTACTTGTGTATGAGTCCTGTCATATTAACGTCTTTGGGTCGCCGAAAGACTTAAAGCATTGAGTCACACACTGTGTACATGTTTAGATATTCGTATTTTTCAAATCAACGAAAAGAAGTCGTAAAACTGACCAGCTTAGCAAACAAATGCACGTATTTGTATTGTATATATAGCCATGCAGAGGATGTTTAAAGATAATTGCTACTTATTTCAAACGTGCGATTGGCTGTACAGAACTGCAAAACAATAAATAAATGGTGTTACTCGATGTTTGTTTGTTTATATTACAATTGGCTAAGAAATGAACAATATGCTGGTTTAAAGTTTTGAAATTCGATTGTACATCCGACAAATGACCATGAATTAACTGGGGTTACGTCAACATAATTGCATTAACTATAATAATCCCAATATTTAACATTCAGTATTTGCTTACCATATCCATGTCAGCTAAATAGTATGGAACATACCAAAACAGATAGGGGGTTGCAATTGCACACAAACTACTGTGATAAGCTGTATCGATTGGTGATGTGGCGCATTTACTTCAATGAAGAGATACCCATGGCCATAACTAAGACAGATAACGAGCGTCACTGTATTATCCCGCTTCCCGAGTCACCAAGACGTGCATTTTACTTCACGCCAGCAGAATGTATGAGAGGCAGATAACAGTTGTAATTACCTCCCAAATCGGCGCTTCTTTAAAAACCCTAATCATTTTGCCTGATCGCGAGTATGAGAGCAATAGTTGTATTTGATGGTGTATGTTCACTTTTCCGCATGTCTAGTGTTTTTATCATGTATATTTTTTTTAACAAAATGCAACGTTTCTTAGGGCGAGATCGCTAAATTTATTAAAACAATCAATACAGAATTGTGAGTGTTGTGAACAATTAAAATCGGCAAAGAGCGGATATTCAATTACAGAACCACCGTTATGCCCGAAACAGTATACTGATTTAAACAATACGCACGCCGGTTGCCTTACAAAGAAAATGCAACTTAATACCATGATTTGTGTGCCTTTGAGCTAACGAGGCTCTGCTAGGAATACACTCTGTGCTATACTCGATATCATCGACGCAAATATTCACTATATCGTGCAAATTTTAATAATTCGATTTTCAAAAGCTACTGTTAAAATCACTTCATATACAAATTGCAATCTTATTATCACAATATAAAATATCGTTTTCCACAATTTGAAATGAGCCAACACGTAAATTGTTATAAACTGGCGAGTCCTCATCCCAAATGTAAACAACACATAAAAGTATCTTGTTCCATGTTAAAAAGAATTAGTGATTTTCTGCAAAAAGTGGACCCTGAATAGCCGGTAGCTGATTCTCTTAAAGGTTAGTTAACACAATGCCCACAAGGCACCTTTATAAAACGGCCACCTATCAGTGCATGTTCTTGCCTTTACTTTTTTCTTTCAGATTGTGGAAGCCTAGTACAAATTTAAGATGAATTAGGCTTCTTTTGAACATTGGAATAAAATGAAAGGTCATTCTACTTCAAAGAAAATTCCATTCGCTTAAATGCAAGCACCCTCAGAAAACAGGGTTTTGGCATTGATATTTCGACAAAAGCACAGTTATGCAATAAACGCACCCGAAACTTTTAACTGTTGCATCCACCAATGATTCGGGGAAAAACATAAAAAGCGAGAATGCAATCGCCAAATGGCTTTCACACCAGAAGAGAAAGGAGCTTTATAGAAATAGGCTCTTCTTACGATAATTTAGTGTCATGTAACCTTATCTTTATCAAATGTAACCACTTGTTAACGTAACAAAGAGCACACTTGTCTGAATCATAATATTTGAACAAAGCTCCTTGGGTATCTTTTGGGGAACGTAAACATACAACTCGTATTGCTTTTAAGACCTTTTAAAGTGTACGAGTATCGTAGATGATATGATTTGAAATTTGAAATAATTATACAACTCTTTCTCATTCCCGCTTTGAAAACCACAGCACATTGAAAACTAAAGACATTTCTCGAAAAACAACAACAAATAATTGTAAAGAAAATATTGCTTAATTAAGCAATTCTAACAGTATATCTTGTTACATGAACTAGAGTGTTATCACTATAACATAACATCACTTACCAGAGTAAACTAATCCTTCTGCCAAATTGTTCATGTGTATGTTTGTATAAATTGATATTTAAATCATTGCGGGATCCCAACAGAGTCGTGTTTACCAATTTAGAATGTTGAAAACAAATAGGTTTGGCCCCTTTAATGCTTTTATACACTTTTGGAATGATACGTTTTGTATGTTTGGACGATATTGTCATTGGTTAATATATTTCATATTTTATCGACCATGACACGCATTTTGTTTTGTAATATACAATGCACGTGAAGTAAAACGAGTCATAATATTAGTGGCCACAGTTAAAGCATTACAGTCAAATCGCTGTCAAACACGGCGCATGCGTAAAAACCGGAAAACTAATAATAGAAATGAATGGGTTACGCTAGAAAAGACATCTGTTTTTAGGGGAATCCCTGAAAACTCGATGTTCAGTGTATTGATAGGCTTTCCCAAAAGTACGTGACCTTCTTTTGAAATTTCTTCCCGTTAGTGCAAATATGTAATTATCCGCCGTTTATAATCAACTTTCGTTGACTTTTTTCATAGTTGTAATGACTTTTTTCCATTATTAAATTAAATTATATAGTACAATAAAGTTAATAAATACAGTCCACTAAATAAGAAAAGGTTCCCACTTATTCTGAGAAAACTATTTAAAATTATATATTTGTCTTTATGTTATTGGAACAGATAGAAATCAATTTCGAACCATATTGAGTCGATCGAGTGAGTCACTAGACTGTTAACATGGCTACGATATTGTTTAAAAAAAATGCCTCTCAAGTTTAGTACTAAAGTTTAATCAATCTATGTCACATTCTTTAACAACAAACTGTTAATTAATTGCCCGTAGCTGAGCGTCATAATTCCGACGACACAACCCGCGGGGTCTTTGGAACAACCCTGTCCAAGGATGGCTCCAGCACCGCCGAGGTCAGAATAAGAATTGCCATGGAGACCGCAGCGCTGACCAGACTGTGTGTACAGACAGCGAGGCCTGGACAATCCAGGCGGACACAGAACGCAGAATACAGGCCTTTGAACATAGGTTTCTACGAAGACTGCTTTGCATCTCATACACGGAGCACTAGACCAATAAGTAAGCCCGGAACATGATAGTAGCACTTGTTGGCCCTTAAAAACCCTCCTGGCGAAAATCAAACGACGAAAGCTAGAAAACGTCACCAGACACGACTCTCTGTGCAAGACTGTTCGCCAGTGCATGCTAGAGGGAGGTCGCCGACGAGGCCGTCAGAAAAAAAAGCTGGATGGACAATGTTTGATTGGACGTCCCCCCCCCCGTTTAATGAGCTACTCACAGGAGCCAACAACAGATCTGACTGTCAGAGAATCTCTGTGTCGTCGTCCCTCATCCCCCAACGGCTAGACCGGTCAAGTGAACGATGATGGTGGTGATCATAATGATGATGATGATGATGATGATGATGATGATGATGATGATGATGATGATGATGATGATGATGATGATATGCAAAAAATGAGCACAAATATTAATTCTAAAAAAAAACGCAGCAACAACTTATGCCAATCACTCCCAGTTGAAAATTTTTATGTTCAATTTACACAGATGACATAATTTAACATTTATAATACGATTACATCATGTGTACTATTGTAATCGTATCACTCGTACAATTATGCATGCCTTTAGATATCAGCTATCAACATCAAAGGACTTTCTGACCAGTTTCCCACAGAGAAAAATATTATTTAAATTGATGTATGTAAACTCTAATTTAGGCCAAGTATCAAGGCGGTGCAACATCGCTCTTCAATTCACACAAATTGTTATAAAAGTCGCTCATAAAATGCTCAACCGGAAGATCTCTTTTACAATTGAATATGATTAAACTATGGTTGATATGCCGCCTTTCGAAATTGCTTTTAGAATTTACATACATTTTAAAGCTAAAAGTATTCGAACCGACTTAAAGAAAATGTAAAACACGAAACTCCCATTGATATACGCCGCTCGAATATTCATTATAATGTATGTGTGTTTTATGTTGTTTTGTTTTTCCATGTATTCGAAGATTACCAATCATGTTTTCGTATTTCAGAAAACGTTTTCATATTTAAGACAAGATAATCAGCCAGAAGTTACCACGTCCGCTAATGAGACCTACGTTCGACGTATATGGCATACGACGCATTTTCGCATGACGCAGCTCAATTATGATCAATCTTGTTCCAAACAACATGTGTATACGCTCGTATATTTCTCCATGTACTGAATATTTCCGCCAATATAACACAGAATTAGTTTCACCGACCGTATTCCATTACTATACTACCCGCCACCATATTCCTTGGTACAGTCTTAACACTACGAATGAGTTGTCGTAAACAAATACTAAATCTAGTACATCAGTACTTGTTAAGCAATGTAATTAAAAACATCAGAGTATGGTTACTTATTGAACTGTCCTGGCGAACATGCAAGACATTATATTGCCGTATGTTCTGATTGAATCTACATGTTCGCCCAACAGCAGCTGTTACGTTCTTTCTCAATAATCGTTGAATAAATACGGACAGTCTCTGGATAGTCAGAATGGATGATTGCCCTAAACCCCTCACTCTGAAGTCCGCGTATTATTTAGCATCGGGATAAAATACGTGCGTTTAATCAGTAGCTACGTGCATGTAGTTTTGAACTATGTTCTTTTGTCATGCATTTATGACATGAGTCAATAATAATAAACAGAAAATGCATACTGTGTATGGTGTATACACTCGTCTTAAGCGTGCAAGGTCTTGCAAATACATTTTCCACTCTTACGGCTATTCATGTGTTAAATTCGCAGCTAATACATATTTGTTTTATATAAAACGAACATTTTCCTGCAATAATTGTAA
Source organism: Dreissena rostriformis (assembly GCA_007657795.1). Taxonomy (NCBI): domain Eukaryota; kingdom Metazoa; phylum Mollusca; class Bivalvia; order Myida; family Dreissenidae; genus Dreissena; species Dreissena rostriformis. The sequence continues at coordinate 7,050 of VMBQ01005301.1, forward strand.
TCGTCGAATAAATAACTTGGTCAACAAGACTAATAGTTCTTAACAAGTTTTCATATATTTGACTGCATACCTGAGATTCAGAAGTGTATTGACCAATAATTTTAAGCGACATATATGTTTCCGCCATGCTACAGAACCTCGTTCTCTAAGTAACATAATTTTATGTATGTAATTATGTATAAAATAATGTAATTAAAACGTACAAGATTAACGTCATATATATAAGAACATTGTGGAAAACACGTTTATCGGCATGTTATCAATTATAGTGAACTATCAACTTATTGATGGCTAGGATTGTAACATCAATTTGTCTCCTTTAAAATACATATAACCAAGGTATATGTTGTTTTGGTTAAGCAATGAAAATTCTTTCCCGAGGACACAACTCTACAAACTTAGGCCAAGTATCGAGGCGGGGTAACATCTTGTTCAATGCACACAACTTGTTATAAACGTTAGTTAGTTTTATGGGAATGGTAAATGCTAACATCTGTTTTGTCAGAACACTTCGCATTGACCATTCCAAGACGGTTATGGTTAGTGCTTTTGTTATATGTAACATTGTTTGGAAAATGGTTTCTTGCCTTAAACATAGGAACACCATGGTTGAACCAAAACCATGTTTGTTTGTTGTATAGTTACTCAAAACTTAAAAGGACAATACACTATAATTTTCGTTAACTTAAAAGCAATTTGTTGATTTAGCATGTACACAAATATATTTGAGCATAAACCTTCATTCTGAAAAACAACAACAGCAACAACAACAAACTACGAGCACGCCCACTTGAAAATTAAGATGTTCAATTTTCACAGATAACTTGATATAAATTGTAGCGGCTTATAGCTTTATTGTCGTATGAGTTTTGTGTAACCAGGCCGTTACATAAATTAAACGATAACATCGTGTCACTGTGTACTATTACCATAATTATAATCGTATCACTCGTGTCATAGTACATGCATATAAAAATCAGCTATCAACATCAAGGGATGTTTTTTACCGGTTTCACACAAACAAAATAATCTTATTTGATTTCTGAAAACTCCGATGTACACAACTCTACAAACTTAGGCCAAGTATCGATGCGGTGTAACATCTTGTTCAATGCACACAACTTGTTATAAACGTCGCTAATACAATGCTCAACCGGAAGAGATCTCTTTTAAAAATTGATAGATTAAAATATGGTTGACTCGCCGCCTTTCGAAACTGCCTTTAGGATTTGCAAAAATTTAAAAAAACTAAATGTAATTGAAAAGTCTTAAAACATTAACAAAACACTAAAATTAAACTTAGTATTACTTACGTCGCGCATTAATTTGTAGGATGTATATGTGTTTTATTTATTACGTTTTACATGTATTCGTAATGAACCTATCATTTGTTGTATATCAGAATGCTTATGAGAGACAGTGCAATGCTTGTAGTGCCAAAAAGATGCCAATTTAAGGTCAACGTAGTGACGGTCAATTTTATATAAAATTTTAACTTAAAAAAAGTTAATGTTTAAGAATAAAGCATATAGTTTTATGGGAATGGTAAATGCTAACATCTGTTTTGTCAGAAAACTTCGCATTGACCGTTCCAAGACGGTTATGGTTAGTGCTTTTGTTATATGTAACACTGTTTGGAAAATGGTTTCTTGCTTTAAACATAGGAACACCATGGTTGATATATTTCGGTTTCTTTATGAAAAAACTAACAATAGATTTAATGTGATTGTGTAATGTGCCTTTCCAAGTAAATGCCTTTAAAAAAGACACGGTTGTTCTTCAGTAGCGTGTATGTTCATTCATGTATTCACATTTTGCAGTTTAATCATCAGGCTTCTTCTTGAACGACAGTTAATGTATTATGGTCCTGAGTTTGCACGTATGATTATGAACTTTAAAGTCACTAATTACTGCTTTAATGACATATAAAATGAGATGTAAATTTCGAAATTATATATTACATAAATTATTTTGAATGAAAGTATAAAATACTGAAGGTAATTCGACGAAAGGTATTTGCTATTGCTTTAGTACAAAACAAATGCAAACATGTTAAAAACATTCAGTTTATGATGTTATAGTTATTTACCATAATAAAAATGATATAGATCAATAAATCACCGTTTATAAGAATCAAAATAAACAATGTAACTTACTTGAAATCCTACAATGGCTAACGGATAAAATTTAAATTTAAACTGACCAATTGGGAACCCAGTATTAACATTGTATTTATAGAGACTCCAGGGTATAATTGATATGATTTTGAACTGAGCGTGTTTTTCAACAGTATTGACGTTGGTATTTGCAAAACAATTGTCATATTAATAAGCATTGTTAATATACTGTCCATTTTTACTGCAAACTTTTAATAAGATGTTCTAATCTAATCCAGTTATATTCGGTGAAACATTTGAGAACGTATAATTCGTAGAGATATCTATACTAATGTAACATACACGTAATATTTCACAAGCATGTGTAAATTGAGTTGGTTTGATGTAAACAACAATCGCTTAAAAATATTTATGAATACATGTATGTGTGACGCCATGGAACTCAATAACTCGTTAAACCCCCGTTAAATTGCAATGCCCGTAGACCAATGTGTTCTTATGCTGTGTTGTTGTGTAGTAGTAGTAGTAGTAATATTTATATTAATTGTATGAGTAGAAGTAGAAGTCGTAGTAGTAGCAGAAGCAGCAGCAGCAGCTAATAAACATACATGTATATTGCACACAAGGTATAGTCGACGATCTTTTTCCTACCAATACTATCACTAAAACTTGAATATAGTTAGTACAATTAACCTGTACTTTATTACCACATATCTTTCAGTGTAACTATTTGGGTGAAATAACTGAGACGATCGAATGTCTAGTGACTATTTTATTTACACTCAATGAAAGTGTAAAAAACAATCGTGAACTAGACGAGAATCCAAGTCCTTTATTCAAACTTGTTAGATGAATCTTACATTATGTAAAAAAGTACTTTAGTTGATTTAGACATGTAAATAAAAGGTTTGTAATTTATGTTCAAACCTCAATACGCAATTCTAATTATGTAACTTTAACATATGAAACGTTCGAAAGAATGTGTAGAAAATCCTATTGTCGATGTCATGGCTTACGTGAATGCTCATGACATGATAAGTAAACGAGATTTTTTCTCTTAAGAGAGGAATAGTCGACCCAGAGAAAAGAATAGAAGTTATTGTTTGATATAGTCCTGATCGTATATGATAAACGTTATGAGCAGCACACCAGGTTAGTCACGAATCAATGGGCATTTAAATGTTATCGTAGTAAAGATAAAAGGTTCATTATGAGATCGGCGGTCAATAACCTTCGCGTACATAACGCACACCTAAGCGCTGCAAGACTCCAATTGAGGAATAGTCGAAACGCACAACATTAATGAAAGTTAATGTTTAAAATAGTTCCGATTGAATATGATACATGTTATGAGCATCACACTAGGTTAGTTAGGAATCAACGTACATTTCAATCATCGTAGTACCGATTTAAGGTTCATTACAAGAGCAGGGGTCAATAACCTTAACGTGAATCACGAACACATAAACGCTACATGACTACAAACTAATGAAACACACCTCACTAGAAACAATCATTTTGAGATATAACCTTTCAAGCTTGGTATGCAAAAACCCACCTCAACGTACAACGAAAGATAAAGAACAAGCGATATAAGTTTATCGACCATTATCAGTCAATGGATAAAAACGTTTTGAGATGAACATATGTTTCAATGTGAACATGTGAATACATCTAAACAAGTCCCTTTAAAATACATGCAAGTATGGTCAGTTAAGAATGAAAAATAATCTTCATTTATCTTCCAGTTTATGTAAATATCAGATTATCAAGGGAACTCCACGTGAACTTAAATAGTCGACACCTTATTTGAATATTTAATGGAGATCTGCATACTTTATGACTATACTCTACACATTACACGGCGATCAGCATACGGCTTACTGTTGCTGCCATCGTCGAAACCAACATTAACTCATGAACGCTATGCTTCTTGATTTGCCGTGGGGTTTCATGACTATTATGTTCAAACTTAACCCGATTGTAAGAGTTTAAAAGGACAGCAAGTTATCAACATTACTTAAATGTAGAAGCTGGGGATTGAATTATAACTAGCTGGAATGAATTCGCAATATGTGTGTGTTGTTGTTAGAAAACATGCCTGAATTCGTATGGGCCGTTCTTTACTATGAAGTTCAAATCCAAACAAATGTATTTACACGAATACATCATCTCCATTATATCACCATTGCTCGCGTTCAACACAAACATCACACCAATTCATTTTAAATGAAAGTAACTAACACAATTTAACCAAACATTTCAGACCAATTCCAGGTGTGCCTTTTTGCATTTACCAGTGAATGTAATCGAACAAAATGATCGTGTACCGATGGTGACAGTAGAAGTAGATAGTCTTTTGTCCAAATCAATAGCACGAGAAATTTGCAAAGAAGATGAATCTGAACTGCGAACGGCAATGCAAGTAATTTAATATTTTTCTTACAACGTTATTGTACAATGTAGCTGAAAGGTCCGGTTACAAAAGTAGATTAGAAGAAATGTTGTCACCCAATTTACAAGTCTACGTCTTATTCAACAACCAATTTATCAGACGAAATTACTTAAATACAAACATTTATTTGTACTTCAGTCATAACTGGAAATATTACGGTGCAAATATCATTTACTACAAGACAGTGGTTGTCGTTCAATTGTTCAGAATCAAGTTCATATATTGTGATCCGAAGTTTTAAAGAGTAGTTAGTAAGTTAAGTCTAATGAAGCTGAATGTTAAAGTTTTAAACCTGAGCTGTGGTATAAGTAAGAATGAAATTCCCGGAAAAGCAACTAATTTGGAGAAAAAAAACACTAATCTGCTGGTACAAATAAAGCTGACCCATTTATAATCCTTTCAAATTCGCACACCGTATCAACCGTTATTATTGAAAATAAGCTATCATTTGGTGATATAAGGACCATTGTTGTTTGTACCGGTGTGATTAGTGGGTTTTTCGAAACTCGTAATATTCCGTGATCAGTTTTGGTTAACTAGTATCCTTTTTCAGTTTACTTCATTTTTCTCTGTTGTCAATCAATATTGGTAGACAGTAAACTTTACAAACACAGATAGGACGCGACATGCAATTAAGAAGTTGTTCATTTATCGTTTCTTCACGAGTTTTAAAGATAAGTCTTGACAGAAGCAATTGAATTTTCGTTTAACTTATCTCACAATTTTCGTTCGACTATAATTAAATAAGGCGCCTAAAATAAGTTCACTGTATTACCAATCTCAACTTATCCAGCACATTAAAACAAAAGATGGAATAGTTTTTAAGTAAGATATATTGCTATACTGGAAGCATCATTAAGCACAAAGACATATTTATTCGCACACACATTTGATGCATTAGTATGCATATTTTGGTATTTCGTCTACAATGACAAGAGTATGCTTCGCAAATTTAGTGTACAAATATGGGCGATAAGTTTTGGAGCTCCATAAAAACAATTTAATCCACATAATGCTTTGTATGAAGCTTTCCAAGATGGTAAACGCAGTTTCATACATGTCTTTATTTTAGTTGTGTTCTTCTGTCTCTTGTCAGATACATTTGTGTTTGGCCTCATTGGTAACTGGTTTATTGTCATAAATTAACGACCTGTCATTATATGGCTTCTCTGCAGATGAAGTTTCACTTTGTGAACATGTATATCCTCTGTGTGCAACTAGGTTTGTTTATTTACAGTTATGTTTTTTAACACATTCTGTATGAAGTATTAGGTTCGACTAGCATGTATAAGTCCCGAATTGATTTTGATTGACCATTTCAAGTGGTGCACAACAAGTTGAATTATTTTACCGTTACCGATTCAACTTACATATTTTTAATTTTTAAGTGATAATGGTTAGGTCTTAGCGCAAGGTTTACCATATGTTTAAATTGAAGTTCCAAGAAGCTTACCCAGTTTAATCATTTAGCATTTATGGTGTATTTTGTGGTGTCTTATGAAATGGCCCGTCATGAATAAGCAATGTGTTATTTGCTTTAAATAATCCGCAGGGCTTCTGGATAATAACTAGATTGTCTCTCTTTGTGATGTGTCTGGGGTTTGAATATTGATATATGTATATGTTCAGTGTGTTTAACGGTGCATCTTCTGATTTACTAGTATGCAGAGAACACCACCTGCTGATATCACGTGGAAGTAGAATATATCGGTGTACAGTAACATCGTTGCTATGACCTAGTCACACACATAATACAAATAATCATGAACAAACTATGTGTTGATATTTTCCTCTGTAATTTCCCAGGGGTTAACTATTGGGTACAAAGGGGGTGACGATTACACTGTACATAACCTTGTTGCGAATATCAAATGTTCATGCCTAAGGTCACAGACAGGTCTTCAAGATCAATCCACTCAAAGTCATGAGGTCACCTGCAGAACTGTAAGTGAGTGTCATCTTTAGGTTTACAGTTTAAATATTTACAACAGTTATATATGTTTATTAATATATGTGTTAGTTTTGACATGGTACCGTTTTATGCATCAATTTCATTCGGGCGTTGGTACACTATATCAATTATTAAACACATCGGTAAAGTGCTTCTGCGAGGAAATTATTGGAAATCGTCGTCTACAAACAGCGGTTCGTAGAAGTGAGTCAAAGTATCCGTATTTTTTCAGAATTGCCAGGAAACATTAATGGTAGGCGGTTAACAGATCTGTTAAAAGATGAAACTCGTAATATAAACCCTTAAATCACACTTTGTAACAAGATGTAGTATATTTTTGTATTTATGTAATTGTAGCAAAACATAATTTTCACAAGAGTAGTCCCGTCGCTGAGCCGATACGGTTTTAACATCGTTCCGAATTTTACCCAACGCAGCAGAACAATTCCTGAAAGTGACACAGTCACACTATCACGATTTTGGCTATAAGTTCCATGCATGTATACAATCTGAGTTAAAAAGTGAATATAAACGTAACGGCGTCGATGTTATTCTTAAATAATCTTAAAAATCTTTTTCGATCGTGAGCCGTGTTTAACCCTTTGAAAACGTTTGAAAACCGCGAAGCTCATTTAAACGACACCACGCAAAGCGTAGGAACTGCTTAGTGTCATCGTTTATCAATCTGGCTTATTATTAAAGAAATTGAAAAGGCAATCGTTGACATTTCGTTTTAGTGCTGTATAAACGTGACTTATGTCATGACATTAATGTAGCGCCATATATTAAGCCATATTTCTTTGTGAAGTGTATGGTTTGATACGCGTTCCCGATCAATGATTCAATAACGATTTTAGCGATAACTAGCATGACTTCCAACTAATATATAAGATGAACCACGAAATGGCGATGATGGTTTCAGAAAGTCTCACTCCGATGTGTATGCCTGCAAATCTTATCATATTATACTCAACTCGTCTTCAATCAGCTGTCGAAACCTACTTATATTACGTATGATATTCGGAGCCCTTCTTTATTTAAATAGAAATCTGAGGCTTGACTCGAACTCCGCTATTTTGATATATCGGTCTTTCAAAACAATTGATCCGGGCGCATCGAGAGTGTTATTTCTTATTTAACAATTGATACAATAACTTATTCGCAACTTCACTAACCACAAAGTACAAATACCGTTTTACTTTAATAGAAACTTGTGTCACATTAAAATTGCATTATTGACAACAGATTCGAGGTAATTCTTCTTTGAATGACAATAAATAATCCTACGGATTGTGGTGCGTGTTTGTATTTAAATAAATTCGCTGAAAATCCGTCTTAAATGAGTTTCGAACCACAGTTAGTCTTAGTGCTAATCTGCCAGTATGAAGGCTTTCCGGTATGTTCACATATACTGTTGCTATCAAAAGTTAGTGTGCGCTTCTTGATTTCACAAGTGTGTTTAATCATTTAAGAATGGCAGGATATTCACTCGCAAAGTTACAATCGTCAACACCATTGATTATGATGAATGCAAATATATTGATTCACTTTTTAATAAAACAAACAAACGTTATATCATGTTCTACTCGTACTTTAATACAGATTTATAACGTCCAATCGAGTCGTTTATTAAGGCATCTAACACTTGTATATACATAGCATTGTATCTGTAACATTATCATAATTATTAGGATTACACACACACACACATGTATAATTCGAATAATACTAATTTGGAACTTTTTTCTCTCGATCTCTTGCACTTTCTGGTACTTATTAAGTTAAAGCAACAGTAAACTTATTATAAGTAAGACAGAAAGTATACACTCTTAGTTTTAACCCATGAATGTCTTGACAATTTTTCTCACTGTCTTATTGCAGACAGTGCACCTAGTAACGCCCCGTGAGCAATCGATACAAATTTGAAGATGACCACATGGGATGAATAACGCGCTTCTTTCCTTCACTTTGCACTTCTGGCATTTCACCTTACTACTTAATCTCTCGTACTCCTCTGTTGGATTTTCTAGAAAACGAAACATTTGATAGTGATACAATAATTTGTCAGATCGTAACAAACATGTTAGCGAATACAGAAATATGTATTTATATACATGCAATTGTTCCAGAAAAAATGTGAGTAGTTAATAGTAGTGATTGTAGTATTTGACTCCAAGTTAGCACTAATGTTAGTCAACGTGTCTCACCTGGTACTCTGTTCATTTCTTTTTCACGTGCCTGTATCGCTTCAATACAAGACAGGACATCGTCAATTGTCGGGCTTGAGTTACCTTTTAATAAAACGTGATGGGCATATTATAAAACATAGCTACGTTTTTGAAAAATGTTTTAGCCGTCCTTGTTTACAAATTATTCAATTCAAGTTATTCACGCTATTTACACTATTATAAGAAATTATTATGGATTGCAACTCGTACACGACATATCGCCATATCGGTCGAATATATAATATTATATTAGTAATCCATATAATTATTTTATGTTGTCTCAATAAATTAAGACTGTCAATGATATATTTATTGTTTACCTTCAGCGTCGATCACATTAATTCGAATAAATAGCAGTGCAAGTTATTATTAATAGATTATGGTTTTCCCTCTAGTGGTGGTGGTGTGATACCTCATGGTATTATTTGTGCTATAATTATTATCATTTTAAGTTCTTGATCTTGTTCATGGTTGAATCAATTTATCTTTTTTTATTAACTACCTTTAAAGATGATAAGCACTCACCATCATTGGTTAGAATTTCCAACGCTACATCAAACAGTTCTGTATCGATTTGTAAATTATCTACACATGTCTTTTTCAGACCCTCATGTGTGGATCTAGTGGGGTTTCGGGACGCCGAGTTCTGTATATTTCAAAGCAAAGTGGATAACCCTGTGCATTTAAATTTTCCGAAATTCATTGCGTTGTTTTAACTTACTTTTGAACGAAACAATCGAAAGCGTGTTTGTATATCTGATCGTTTCTAAGAAGCAATATTTCATATACCTAGCGATAATCTGATGATGTTTAAAATATTGATGAAGAATCTTGTTTTATCGTCACATAAACATCGTATAATTGTGTTGTTTTTTACATCTGGTGATGTTTAAAATATTGATGAAGAATCTTGTTTTATCGTTACATAAACATCGTATAATTGTGTTTTTTTTACATATAACCGTAATATAATTTGATGATTTAACTAGAATGCGTAAATCCTTACGAGTTTCACTATGTAACGATGGGGGACCAAGAACATCGGATAAATGAAGAGCCTGCTTATTATGTACATAAACTTGCAGAAGCACATCTTACCTCAATATACCAGTCGGCCTCGGAGTATCGTGTGGGTTCTGTAACGTTTGTGGCGCTAGCACTTGCTTCGTGAGGCCTACGGCCCGCATTGTAGCCATCGGAAAGAACTATTAAATTGTCACCCAAGCTAGAATGTATGTTGTTATCTTTGAACGCTGAAGCTGATGTTGCCAGTTCCGCCTTTTCTTTCTGGAGTTTTTCTCTTTCAAATCCTGTTGTTATGTCTCTAGATAGGTTTGCGTAAGCCATGAAAACAATCAATAAATGGGTCGAATTTGTTTTCATCTCAGCTTGTTGATTCGTTCTGAAATTAGATAATACTACTTTGTCAACATACTAGTATTTGAGTAACATGAGACAGTCACCACCTGTTAATTATGTAATTATGTTAACAATTATAATAATATCTACTTAAAGATTACAACATGTGGTAGTAAAGATAGAGTGTCGCCATATAGAAAAAAACAATAATTAAGCATTCTGTAAACAAGTAATTTAATTCGTTGATCTACTAACCGCCCATATGTCCTTTTAAACTTAAGGTACACACATCATACGTTTATATTGCTTAAATAAAGAGTCAGATTCGTGGTTAAAAGAGACGATGTAAACCTGTTCATCCGATATCCATTCATGTACAGCGTTAATAGTCCGTGTCCAGTGTATCACGGGTAGAAAATAACCAGAATATTTATATGAACAACATATTACCACATGTATCACATGACATGGCGCTTAATACGCTGAAAAATGTAACCGTTCAGTGAAATCAACCTCTGGAAAACCAACCACATGTTCCCCTAAAAAACCATATTGCGAAGTAATAATACTCTAAATATGAAAATAATACGATACAAGATATTTGTATTGGTTCTGTAACGTACATGTGTCTTATGTTTCAAGTCAATAACTTCAACTGGCACGGTTGTTTCTCAGGTACGTGCATGTTCATTCACGTAAAGATATTCATATTTTATAGTTAAATAATGAAACTTATTCTTATCCGACCTTAAATGTATTACGGTCCCGAGTTTGCGTTATCATTACGAGCGTTCAAGGCACTCATTACTGTTTTAATGACATATAACATGTGGTCAAAATTTCAAGATTTTATATTTCGAATGGAAGTAAAAAAACAATAAAAGTTAATTTTACGAAAGGTGTTCGCTAATCCTTTAATATAAAAAGTAATACAAACAAGTTAACAAACATTGAGTATATGATTTTATAATTATTAACCATTATATATATTATAGATATTTATAAATCACTGTGTATAAGATCAAAATAAGAAGTGTCACTTACTGTACTTGAAGTCCTAATATGTATAACGGATACACGTTTACATTTGAAAATTGGGATCCCAGTACTACCATTTTGGGGCGTGGCGGTAAATGTATTCATTGGGATTCCAAATTGAATGTTTATAAGATCTTGAACTCGACGTGTTATTCAACGGTATATTGACAATAGTGTTTGCACAATAAAGGTCATAAATACATAATATTAAGCATTGTCAGTAGACTGGCATTGTCTCTGCAAACAATTAATTATATTTTATATATAAGGCTAAAGTCATGCAAAATGTGAGTAGATTAACATATCGCAATGGTATGACTGAAATATTGTATGAAACGAGGAAAAGTAAAAAACAATGTACATTAAAGGGACTTGTTCATGGTTTATCAACATGAGTATTTTTCAACTTTTTGTCACAGATTCAAGAAATAAATAAACAATGTACATCAGTGTGCGAAAAAACACTATCGCCGCAGACTTATACTGAAAATACGCTTTCGTTTACGAAAAATCATCGTTAGAAATTTATAAAATTAAAAAGCGAAACGATCTAAAAATTTCGATTTCTTGTGTTATCGTTATATTTTGTAACAACACGTGGAAAGATATACAAAGTTTAAAATAAATGGCAACCCATGTGAAGACGGATGGTCAGGTCCGCAAATAATGTAGTCGTAAAGACGCAACGACGACTCGGACATAAACTCTGAATAACACACGTACGCACGTGAAAACTGATGGCTTCAGTGGTTTCGGCGCTTGGCTTTTACTCCATGGTTCGAGTCCAGGTGTGGTTAACTTTTTTTTTTTTTTTTTTTTTTTTTTTTTTTTTTTTTTTTTTTTTTTTTTTTTTTTTTTTTTTTTTTTTTTTTTTTTTTTNAGCTTAAGTCATGCAAAATGTGAGTAGATTAACATATCGCAATGGTATGACTGAAATATTGCATGAAACGAGGAAAAGTAAAAAACAATGTACATTAAAGGGACTTGTTCATGGTTTATTAAAATGAGTATTGTTCAACATTTTTGTCAAAGATTCAGGAAATAAATAAACAATGTACATCAGTGTGCGAAAAAACACTATCGCCGCAGACTTATACTAAAAATACGCTTTCGTTTACGAAAAAACATCTTTAGAAATTTATAAAATTAAAAAGCGTCTCAGACGCGAAACGATCTAAAAAAAATCGATTTCTTGTGTTATCGTTATATTTTGTAGCAACACGTGGAAAGATATACAAAGTTTAAAATAAATAGCAACCCATGTGAAGACGGATGGTCAGGTCCGCAAATAATGTAGTCGTAAAGACGCAACGACGACTCGGACATAAACTCTGAATAACACACGTACGNTGTTTTTATATTGGAGCTCTTTAGATATGATGTAAACATTTATCAATTTACAGCATTTAATGACAAACTTCAAAACATGCCAAAATATGTGAACAAGTCCAATTTAAACGTCAATCCGGCATTGACTGCAGCATGGGAGGTAAACATGGACCGACAGTGGCAAACGCGTGATAGAGTTACCCAATCTGAATAGATATTAAAAGAATAAGTTTTCGAAAAATAGGCTCAAACTTATACATATTTATATAACAATCATGCATTTATCCATCAAGAATTATTTTCTTTATCATAATAATCTTGTCGTTGTTAAATTTCCAATACTGTTATAACTCGTAAATGTCGTAAGTGTCTAATCGTTTAGATTGTGTAGAAACATGAGGTCTCTATTTTTAAAATACCAATCACATATTAACATTATGTGTGTAACGTAAAGCGGTTTATACTCATGTTAAATATTCATATTTACATAGTCATATCTAAAAAAATACCATACCATTAATGCTATCAGTTGAAATGAGAGGTGTGTTACTATTTGTTCGTATCACATCCGTTATCAGTATTCAACATTCATGCCTGACCGGTTTACAAATCGAAAATCTATCTTATTAGATTCTTTGAAAACTCGAATTTTCACAACAAATGAAACATGAAAATAGGCCAAGTTTTACGGCGGTGTAATAACGTTATCCAATGCATACACATTGTTTTAATAATGCGTAGCCAGAATATCCCTTTTAAAACTGGACATGATTAATACGGTTAATTTGCCGCCTTCCGTAATTGCTTTTATAATTTGCATAAATTTAAAAGCTGCACTCACTAGCACGTCTGACTCAACACTTACACAAGTCTTATTTCTCAAAACGGCTCAAGATATTTAATATTTTCTTCAATGGAAAATATTGCGAAATTCGCTAACCAATAATCGAGAAATTGTGAAACATATCGCTGTTGCGAAAGAAGTGCGATTGAGTTCACATGTAATCCGAAAATCTTATATTTTTTAAAAATCACCATTCTGCGAATGCCTCCAGCGCTTATTTGTTATTTGTAATTTCTTTTCTATAAAATATGAAAGTGTCCTATACAGCAATGTGATTAAATATTTTTTAGAGTAAGGTTATTTATCGAAATGTCGCGCCGAAAATCTATGACGTGATATACGCGTATGTCCTAATTAATATAAATAATCTCGCGACAGGAGCTGTGACGTTCTATCTGAAAAATCGATGCCCATCAACGGATGTCCTTGCTGTCGGACAAACTGATTGTCCTTAGCCGATAACTTCAATTCTGCTGCTCTTTATTTTATGGGGTTAAAAACATGCTTTTACTCAGTAGCTACGCGCATCTACGAAGAAGAAGATGCAAACATTATAGAAAATGGGAAATATACTTTGTTAAGCCTGACACTGCGTATAAGCGGATCGACACCTTAAACTTAAGCAACATGTACACGTGATGTTTTTGCTGACGAACATATCGTCTGCAGTGACGTATAAACTTTACACGTGCTGCACGGATAGGACATGCGCAGTAAAATCTCACTCGAATGATATGGTCGTTTTTTTTGCTGGAATAGTTTAGAGCCTTTACATTCATTTGCCGATCATTGTTAAAAAATACGTGAAGTAGTTAATCATTACAACCTGATTATTTTTTTGTCAAAAATTGTTATGGTTTGCNTTTTTTTTTTTTTTTTTACAATAATAAAGCAATCTAAAAACTGGACATATTTTTCAGAGAGCTCACACGCTTTAACATGGGGTCAGCGAGGCGATTGAGTTAGATTGAAACGAGTTGTAGAACTAGTGTGAACGATCATGACTTGTTTTAGAATCAAGTTCGCGGTGATACGAATTTTCTTAAAACACAATATTTATAATAAATCTGCCACTGAAACTGTAAACATACTCAGATAATCATAAGAATAACCTGCTTTACATCTTAATTGTAATTGAAATTATTCTGTAACATCTATGTAGTCGGTAACTGTATGTAGCGATATCTAATTCACATGAGAATACATCGGATTCTCATCTACTGATGACATGACATGCTCTGAATTATTAATTAAGTAAGTAAACATCCAATTATCCGATATGTAATACAATAAACGAACATGACGAAGGGGGAAGTCAGACGCTTCTATTGATAATTCATGTGTAAACAAACAACATGTTTGCATAGGGTTTTAGTTTATAAATATATCAATATATGTATATATGACATGATGTATACGATTTTACTTTTTAAAAGGTCCGGCAAACACATAGAGGATACACAATGAATTCGTGGCATGAAATGTACACTTTACGTCAAAACGAGTACACTTTTATATAAACAAATCACCGTGTGAATGATTTTGAGAAAATGAAAGTCTTATTTCTATAAGAGCTTTTATTAAAGGCAAGAATCGTAGTTGATATGATTTAAAATTTTAAATTTAAAATATAAAACTCTTCCTCATTTCGGCCTTGAAAACCACAGGTGAAAACTAAAGATATTTATCGAAACACAATACAAAAAATAATCGTGCAGAAACTATTGGTAAATTAAGCACTGTTCACAGTATATTGTGATACATAAACTAGAGTGTTAGCACTATAAACATAACATCACTTACCAGAGTAAACTTAATTCTCCTTCCAAGTTGTGCATGTGTATGCTTGTACAGTTTTATATGTTTTCATAAGATCTATAAATAAACGAGGATAATACTTAGGCGATATCCCAACCGCTAGTTACCGATAAGTCAGTTAATTAGGTAAGAGTGAACAATCTGGGTACTCACATAATACAGCCTCAGGCGTGGAAGGAATGTACACACACAACTGCATTTTGTTTATCAAGTAAACGAATACTTTCCCACGTAAGTTTATTCGCCTATACACACATGAGTGAATGCATAAATATATTCGAGTAAGTATGAATTAAAACATCAAGGAATGAATGAAATAAATTAGCACTAGACCGCCAACGCATATATATAATGATATGACATTATTAAAAATAATAAAACCCAATTTAAATAAATAGTAACCTAGATTGTAAATACATGTATGAATTTACATACAGTTAAACTAATAGTAATGTGTTTTATATGAATTTAGTTTAACAAATTAAATGGTCAGAAAAAAAACAACAGTTGTGACACCTTAAAGGCTTAATCAACTTAAGGAACGATACTTGTTGTATGTTTTGACGATATTATGATAGGGCACTACATTTTTTAAGCATGTATTCTATTTACGATGACAAACATTTTCTTTTCTTATAAACAATGCACATGAAGTAAACTTTTGCATAGTAGTCATTATATAAGAGGCCATAGTCGAAGAGACATAGTAAAATATTTCTAGTATTACGTTTGTGTCGCATTTAGAAATGTAAATCGTATCAGGATTTTATCCGTACAGTAATAACAAGCAGCAGAGCGCACCAATACATACGCGATCATTTTGGATTTTCTGCAATTGTTTTTCGACGATGGTATATTACTTACAGAACTGAGTGTAAAGTGTATTACAAAAGGCATGAGGCCTTAAATTTAAATGGCAAAATTCTGTTTAGTTTAAACCTATTTATTTTATCTCTATTGAATGGAAGGCCTAAGACTTATTGAAATGCTCTGGATCCCGTTTCCTGGAACTAGAACCAGTACTTGGTGTATTTTGGGGGAGAACTATAGAATGCTCCCACAGTGGGGATCGAATCCGTGACCTCCCGATTGCTAGGCGGACATCATTTCTGTTTAAATTGGTATAGATGTTACGAAGGGACATGGGAGGTTAAATATCGAAATTCATGAACCCGACCTAGTGCGTTTCGGGCCGAGTGTGAGGTTAGGTTATACATCAACAGGTAAAACCCCCTAGGCTTTGATTCGATCGTTTTAAGGAAGTGACACCATTTTATTTATTTTTTTGAAGTCTCAAGAAAACTGAAAATTTAAACATCTAGCACAACTGTATAATTAGGTTGTAATTGTATTTTTTCAATGGAACACATATCTCAATAGACTTGACATAGGCCTCACGGTTCGTTATCTTAAGGGTTATTTTCAAACGAAACGGGTTCGTTATTTTCTTTCTATCAAAATATAATTCGAACATGTAATTATAATCATTCAAATGTCCATGTCTTTATCGGGACACGTAAACATGTTTATTATCCATAACTAATATGGAAACGGTTATATTTGGCATACTTCTATCATCCAGAATTCATGGTAATACTTCTAATTCATACAGACATTTTAATGTTTCAGGACATGTTTTTGAACGAACTCCTTCAGTGCTGGCTTGATCCATGGGTAGCCATTGTTTAACTAAATCAGAATTCTATATGATTGTTTGAAAAACAAAAGTGTCACATTATTAGCGTAAACGAATTTTAAATGTGTTACAATAACACTGGCCGCGACGCGTACTGTCACTGCCTTAAATAGCTTATGACGTCGAGCTTCTGTAAAAAAAAGTCAATACCTAGATCATTGCCTTTATATAATAAACAAATAATAAGTAACTATATAAAACAAATACGTTTTCCTCCTCCTCCTCTTCCTTCTCAACATCATCATCCCTCTCCTCATCCTCACCCTAATCATTATCACCATCCTCCTCCTTATTTTCCTTCTCCTCCTTCTCCTCCTCCTCAACCTCATGACGGACGACGACACCCATAACCTCCGCCAGAATGGTGTGTTGTGGACTGCTGAAAGTAGCTCATCCTAGAGGAGGGACGCCCGCTCTTTCACATTGTCCATCCAGCTTATCTTCTGACGGCTTCAACAGAAACCGCCCTCTAACATGCCCTGGAGCACAATCTTGTGCAACATAAGGAAATACTTAAAAAGAAGCAACATAAATTCTCGTTTTGTCTTTGGTAATATCCCATCTGGATTATTGTAATCTCATCTTGTATGGAACAGCTCAATGCGAAATACACAAAATGCAACGTATCCAAAACATGTGTGCCAAATTGGTACTCAGCTAACAGAAATATGACAGTTCAAAAGATGCTTTGTATGAACTACACTGGCTACCAGTAACGGCCAGGATAACATTCAAATTACTGACCTTCATGTATAATTGTTATGTTAGTCACGCGCCAAAATACCTTACAGAACTTTTAACAGAAAAGATGCCAGCACGTAACCCACGATCTACAGTCTCGTATGACGAATGTTATGATGTTAAACGCACAAAGAGAAACACTTTCATGAACAGGAGTTTCGGAGTTGTTGGTCCGAAACAGTGGAATGACCTATCATCAAACATTCGGACTTCTGTCTCAATAGACATTTTCAAAAGGAATTTGAAAAAAATTCTCTTCAGAGACTCTTACAACCAATTATAATTTGAATACCTGTGATTTTAAAAATAATCGAGACTCTGCGTTATAGATTTATTATAATTTATGATAATTTACGATTGCGACGGTTGATCTGACGGGGTTTGATTTCTCCTGTCTTCAATCCATATGGTGGCAGTATAAGCAGTGTCTTTTAATCACGCTTAGCCCTTCTAGTTGTGTCTCAAAGTCACACTGTAATTTTAACCTTCAAGTTGTTTCTTGTAGTCACACTTGGTCAGTCTATTTGTGACGTGTAGTCACAATAGTTCAAATAAGGTTAAAACCTAAAGGGAAGTGTCCGTAAGGGTGACAGGTGACCGGTAGCTGCGGAATCCGTTAGCCAGAATGCAGAAATGTCCTTTCACGTTTCACCAAAAATTTGCTCATAATATCATTGGAATGATTGTCTTAAACCTTGTTATATCAATCTATTACATAACATTTTACTCTTACTGCGTTTTAATATTATAGCCGGCATTGTTTTATTGCTTAATTTTCATAAAGCATTTTTATTTATATCACACAATTTTAGATTATTAATCCTTTAATTAATGCTTCACAATAGTATCAATTACTCTTATATGTTATTTTGTATTTCATGTACATATATATGTTGTGTACAACGCCATTGAATATAATTATATAACTTGGCGTTTCATCACATAAGCAAGTTTCATCTTTCAAGCAAAATTTTGCACAAAGAGTAGGGCCTTCTGACGTGTCCAAACCAAGCCAGCTTTCGTCTGGTGGTCGCAAGGAGGGGTTCTTTAGGGCCAAAACTGTTGCTGTTATGTTCCGTACGTATTGGTTGATATGGGCTTTATGTAGGTAATGCTGAGCAGTCTTCGAAATTTTTGTTCAAAGGCCTGTATCATGCGTTCTGTGTCCGCTTCAAGTGTCTAGATCTTGCAGCCGTACAGTAGGGTGTACACTACTAGAGTATATGCTTAGTTGGAAAGCTGATGGGGTTGCTTGTCAACAACCTGCTCAGTCTGGCCATTGCTGCAGTCGCCATGGCAATTCTGATTCGGACCTCACCGGTACTGGTAAATCCTCGGAAAGGGTTGCTCCCAAGTACTTGAAGCTCGCCACTTCTTACGGATTCTCGCCGTTCATGGCGATGTCTGCACTGGCGTTATTCGTGCTGTTCACTCATTAATTTTCATTCAGTTGAAGATGACTGAATACGGCTGATGGTGCGGTATCTCACAGATTCATGTTGCTCGTTGAGGTAGGAGGGATGACCAGCGATTGGACCCACTCCTTGTGCCACTTCGTCTCCTCCCAGATCTTCGTGCAAAGTATTGTTATTGCTGCAGGCATTGCCTCTCCTCTGTGCTTAATCAGCTCTGAAGGGACGTTGTCCAGTCCCGGGGAATTTCCCGCCCTCAGACTGAGCACTGCCTCCTCCACCATTTTGTCATGAATGGACGGATTGTCGTCATCGACTTCTGGTCTGGGATCGTTCTGAAAGAGATTGGGATCTGGTTGAAGCGGGTAGTTATATAAGTCGCTGGAGTATTCATTCTTCCTGTTCAGGACTTGGGCACCCTCGATCAGGAGGTTCCTGTCAGCGTCTGCTATAACACTGGTCTTCTTGAGGGTCTTCAGTGTGCTGAAGGCCTTCTTACTGTTGCCTGTGGTCATCTCTTGGTCAATGTTGATACATTTATCCACAAACCACTCCTCCTTCTACTCTTTCATATTCTTCCACACCGCGATAGTTGATATCTGGCAGTCTTTCTAAGGGGTCAAGACGGTTGTTCTTCTTATGCATCAGGTCTCTTCAGCTCTCTTCTTTTGTAGCAGAGGTCAACGGTTTTGTTCGCCATCCATAGCTTGTTTGTTGTTTTTTTACCACGAGTCGTCTTTGTAGTCTGATGTTGGTGCGAAGATGGTGATAATGTGAGGTCTCGCTCGGATACGGATGTGAATTAGCCTGCTAGAGACTGGGGAGCAACTGATGACGCTGTTACATACGTCTTTTCTAACGATGTTTGGAATCTACCCCGCTGAGCCATATTGTTTGCCCTTCGTCTGTTGATGTTTTTTCCAAAGCCTAGCCACTTGACCTTGGCTAGTCCGATTATATCCCGGAGGTAGCGCTTCAGTTCGTGTCGCAGTTCGTGGATCTTTCCGCACGCATTGAATGTTTTTATGTATCATGTTTCTATGGTTGTTTCCTTTGTTGCCAGCTTGATCGATGCATTAGCTCCAGCAGCTAATTTGTCGCATGCACCCTGGAGACTGGAAGTGGAGTGCGCGGTCGTTGTTATTCCGGACTCCGAACGGTCCGGCTTGGTATTCTGCTGTCATGTCCTCTTCATATCCTGTCAGTGGCCTTAAATAAATATTGGTGGGGGCGATCGTCTCCTCTCCAAGAACTTGCAGCTGGTCGTACGCAACGTAGCAGCCTCCTCACTTCGTTTCGCCCGCCAGCAGAAGCGTTTACCAGGGTTGTTTGGGGTCAAGGTCACGGAACCAGAAGTGAGAGTTGAGTGTAAGGCGTATAATTGTATGTTATTGGCCAAAGGCAGATTGCCGGATTGCCAAACAACTATGAAACATTTATAACAATAACGGAATTTATACATTCAAACATCATGCCTGTGATTCGCATGCCCTTTACCCAAAAACTAGAACACACAATGTAAACAATACAATGAAATTATAACTACTCCAAATATTTGATACCGTGTACAATTTAATAATGCAAACTGCTTTATTTTCTTAATTTGCTTACTATTGTATTGTATTGCATTGTATTGTAAATTAACGTATATGAAATTGTCATTTGCCTTAAATAAAAGACCAGCGGACAAGACTTTCGCTCCTGTGTAAGTTTCTGGAGTATCACTTTCCTCTCTATTATATTGTTGTTATTTTTAAAATGGCAGTAACTGAACAAACAAAAACGTGCCCGTGTTATTCTAATCTACTAACAACGCAATATATAGTCCAGAATTTAAGCGGAGCAAATTTTAGTGCAGGTTCTTGTAAATGTATGTATATAAAACATTCATGGTTCGAACCACTCATATTCATAAGAGCGCTAAAGCATTGTTTGTGTGAAGTAAAAATAAGATAAATCGAAATATATTGTTTAAATATAATAATATGGATTAGTACGCACACATATAAACATATTCATATATATAACATGCACACATGTGTGTATAGAAGGTATGGTTTTGTTCACCAAAACCAATGTGTCATATTAATAATACAATTTGTGAACTCTAAATGATGGGCATAGTTACTCATAACTTAAATGGCCAATACATTTTGCTAAATTAAAAGTAACTTGCTGCTTAAGCATGAAAACTTGTTTTGAGCATTAACATACATTCTGAAAAACAACAACAACAACAACAAACTACAAGCTCTCCCACTTAACAAAATAGTGTTCAATTGTCACAGATAACTTGATCTAAATTGTAGCGGCTTATAGCGTTATGTGTCGTAAAAGTGTGTGTAACCAGGCCCTTACATAAATAAAACGATAGCATCATGTCACTGTGTAGTATTACCATAATTATAATCGTATCACTCGTGTAATTGCGCATGTCTATACACATAAGCGATCAACATAAAGGGATTTTCTGACCGGTTTCACACACAGAACAAAATCATATTATTTGATTTCTGAAACCTCCGACGTACATACATCTGCAAAATTAGGCCAAGTATCAAGGCGGTGTAATTTGTTATTCAGTGCACACAAATTATTATAAACGTCGATAATACAATGCTCAACCGGAAGATCTCTTTTAAAAAATAATATGATTAAAATATGGTTGATTTGCCGCTTTTCAAAATTGCTTTAAGGATTTACATACATGTAAAAGCTGAATGTATTCGAAAAGTCTTAAAGATTTTGTAAAACACGAAACTCAGGTGTGCTAACGCCGCCCAATGAGTCATAGGATTTATGTGTGTTTGGTGTTTAACTTTTAATATGTATTCGTAAAGAAAAAATATTTTGTTTGTATTTCACAATGCTATTTCGAAACAGTATCCTATGATTTTGTTCATAAAAAGATGTTTGTGCGTTTGTCGGAAAATAAAAACAACACACAAAACATTTCGGTTAAAGGAAATAATATTAATATATGGATCAAAATGCGTGTGTTTAAATGTGAGTTTAAGGGTATCGGACTGGCGGTCCATTTTTTATAACATTAAAATGTAACAACAATCAATCTTTGAAAATATCGCATATAGTCCTTTGAGAATGGTATATGCGTACATATGTTTCTGTCTGAAGACTTCACATTGAGCGTTCTAAGGCGGTAAACGGAGGTTGTTTGCGCATTGTGATTAGTTATTTTTTGCTGTGTCGAACTGTTTGGAAAATTATTACTTGCCTTACATAAAGAACCACAATGGTTGCTATATAAAGCTCCCACTGATGCAGCTGAATATTGACTTGGCTTATATGTTTATTCAATACATTAACTGTACTCATTTTAAAAAGTTTGTGGAATGCTGATACATCAGAAACTTTAAATTTGAACGTCATATTTTCCTGTGGACACATGTGTTCCTAGTCTGCCAATGCGACCTGTGCTCGCCGTATATGACACATAGAGAATATTGTGTGAGTTTTGGATAAAGATCAAGTTTATCATGCGAGCTTTGAACCATGGACGCGCGAGGCTTGCCGAGCGCTACCATTGTTCGTGCCGAGCATGATAAACTGGATCTTTATCCCAAAACTTACATAATATTTCATTTATCCTATCATTTCCTCCCTTTCCAGTAATAATTGTCAAATATTGCATTTTTGACGATTTTGCTCTGGCGTAGTTGACAAAAGCAGATTCTCCATTTTATGGAGAAAAAAAAATGATCGAAAAATAGCGATAGTATATAGCTCATGTTTATACGATCGTTGTTATCCTATTGATTTTCATCTGGTAATAGGATAAAAGACGCACTTAATCACGATAAATCTTGTTCCAAACAACATATGTATACGCTTGTATGTATCTAAATGTACGGAATATTTCCACAACTATACGTCCAAGTCAGTTTCACATACACGAGTCCAATAGTATACTACCTACTACCAACTATGCACGGGTTGTCCTAAACCAATACTAAATCTAGTACATCAATTCGTGTTAGTCATTATAATTAAATTAAGCAGAGTATGGTTACTTATTGAAATGCCCCGGCGTACATATAAGACGTAATATTGTCTTCTGTCCTGATTGAATGTAAACGTTCGCACAACAGCAGCTGTTGCTTTCTTTCTCAATAATCGATGCATAAAAGCGGACAGTCCCTGGATAGTCGGAATGGATGATTGCCCTAAACCCATTACTCTTCAGTCCGCGGATTATTTATCATTGGGATAAAATACGTGCGTTTAATCAGTAACTACATGTACGTGCAAAGCAGGAGATGAAAATATTAAAGATAACGGGAAAGATTCATTGTTAAGTCTGACACTGTGTTTAAGCGGATCAACACAATTGGCTTGAGCAACATATGCATGTGATGTATGTGTTGACATTTAAGTGGTCACATCAAAATGTTTCAAGTGATAGACGGATATAACAGGTATGGTCTTACACAAATCGTCTTTTTGTGAATGAGTCTACACATGTAATGCATTTTGATCAAACATTCCATAGTATTGAAAGCTTTTGAATGTTCAACGATAATTATAACGAGTTGTTTTTCTTTATGGTCGTTTATTCCGAATAACACTATTAACAGAACTCTGGTCGACATATAACACTACTAGTAAGGCCCTGCTCGACAATATTAAGCTACTTTGTATACGAGGATTATTGTGAAGTCACGTTCCAGTCAATTAGCCTGTAAACAGTATCACTAAATGTGCGTTTAACATCTCAATTATTGCACTACACTCCGACATGTTCGTTCGCAAATTTTATTTTTTCCCTAATTTGAAATGTGTTATTTGTTAAAATTACATTTGATGTCGTAACAAATAAGCGCTCGGACATTTGTCAAACTGTGCCAATACATTGAGACTCGTTTTGCTCTATGTTGCAATAATAAAAAATCACTGTCATTTCTGTTAAGTCTGCATTGACAGTACATTTCACATGGAAATAATTCCAATGAAAAGGAAAACACTATTTAATAAAGTTTCTTAAAACAAGAAACTCATTTTAAAGTGCTCACAAAATTCAATATCCGACTTAACGACTTTTTATAACTGCTTTTTTTCAAATTGCCATTTAAATTTGCTGTTTTCGAAACTATTGAAAGTTACTAATGGCATAAAAGCAAAATGTTATTAATGAAAAAAAACACATCTAACTAAATATATTCGACGAAAGGCAACCAATATGGTTCTCTCTATGTTTTGTCACCACTATGTAAAGGCCATCTAGGCATTTCTAAAGTTGGGTTTTGTTTGGGAACAGTATCATACATGTTTCGTAATCAGAAAATGACATTATCGCTTCTCAGAAATGTACACACGGGCAAAAACATCGGATTCGTATGGACTGTAGACAAGACACGCACTGAATAATAGATAATAGAGAAATGTCTACCCGATTATGCGATAGTTAATAAACATAGCTTGTCTGATGAATCCGCGACATAAATATCAAACGCCCAAAATGAATAATACATGAGTAAAGAAATAAATAGGTTCATAGAAGGCTTAGTTCAAACCGTCTGAATAGTTTTATTCTTAACCTAGAAATGCATGTATGTATATGAGATAATTAAGACAACTTGACCTTTTTATTTTTCAAATTTTAAATAGATGACATAAATTTGACGACTGCATTACACATATTTTACTTGTAACAGATGCACTCAGAAAAAAAATTAATGCAAAATAATGCTAGTTTGTGTATACTTGCGATTTGCTTATGAAACATAAATTCTAAATAACAAATGTAATTCATAGTATTGTTTATTATACATCTTGTTAAAACGTGAATAATTTCTTGCATACGGTTTTAGAATTGGAATGTGATTGTGTGTGTGTTCCAGATTCATAACGCAAATTAATATACCATGAATTCAACGTCTAGTTTTACGTGAACACATAACCATAAAATACAAAGTGTCGGGAAAACATGATAATGTTAACTACAAAATTCCCAATATGTACTGTTCATACTGCATCTGTCATTTCGTAGAAATGCCCATTCTTTTATAAATTTCATTTCAGATATATATAATGGAAGAGGCCAATGACGAAAACGGGTTGCGACTCCATACAAAATACTGCGATAACATGTATCGATGGGTAATGTGGCGAATAAGTTTGAATGAAGAGATTTCAAGAGCCATAACTAAGAAAGATAACCACCGTCACCGTAGTAACGCTGCTTCACGTGTCACCGAGACGTATATGTTACGTCACGACAGTGGTATGTATGGGAGACAGATGAAGCAACTGTCCTTGCCACCCAAATCGGACGTTTCTATTAACATCCTAAGCGTCTTACCCGATCCGGAATATCTTGTTTATGGATTGCCGCGTGTTAGACTTCCAACAAAAGTGCCTGTTGATGTTCAAGAAGTCCATAACTCCTCAAGAGAACTCGATGCATTTTTATCGAGAAATGTAAGTGATACACACTCGAATAGCGAGACATCTCCAAGTTTGTCATCATCCTCGCAAACTGAAAGCCAAAATAGTGAAGATGACTTACGTCCTATCGAAGCCAAGAGTAAACCAGAATCTAATGACAATAAGACAAGTGGAAAAGAAACCGTGAAACCTTCTGACGCGCGTGTTTCACAAACACGTGTAAACGCTAACGGTACAATAAATCCAATTGCTGTGAATAAAAGCCGAATGTTCTGGGAAAGACTCGCTGGACGAACGAATGAAATAATAAATTTAAGTAAGACAGATAGTCACAAGGTTAAGGCAATACCAAAAAGCAAATCGAATACAAACACAAACAACTGTCTGTTATCGAACGACATTTTGCAGCAGCAACAGAGACTGCTGAAGAAAACCAAAAAGGCAAGATCGAGTAAAGATCTGTGGCAAAATGTGGCGGATAGGAAAAGTGAAGTAGCCGAAATGAATGGTGGATTAAATAAAAAGGACCCAAGTAAAAGTCATTTGTGGGGTTTTATTTTCTCGAAGAAAAAGGATTTGTTGCATATGAAACGGTCTGGTGGAAAGCAAGATGATGCAAATAGGAAACATAACGTTAATGATGCGAAGGCAAATTTTGGGAATCCGTTTCAAAATGAATTGGCAGAGAGACTTCGTAAGCGCCGAACAGAACAGGACAACTGAACATCATACAAAAGTTACTAATTACATTGCTTTGATTTGGTAATTCAACAGTGTTTCGTTGTTTTTATGACATAAACAACGCTAAACGTGTATTCTTGTTAAGTTTTTGTTTGTAGATTATACAATTATTTGGCTTCTATTATATTAATTCTTCTTCTGCGGGATTGAATATGTATTTGCCAAAATAATACACGTTTGTCATTTCACATGTATAGAAATCATAACAAAAAGCTATGTGTTCTGTTGTTATCGCTTGGGTCAATTATTTCAATATAAGTATAGTAAACAAATGTTATTTTCACTACATTCATAATTCATTATGTCTAATAGAAGTTCAATATTTATTTTAAAAAGTAAGAGTACAGCTAAGCTTACAGGAGTATATGTTTAAGTCACACACCCTTGGTCATTGCTCCTCCAGAAAGATTGGCGACAGCACTTCAATGCAATAACAAGTTGAGAATGTTGGGGCATATTTGTAACCGTTTCTGTTTTAGAACGGTGTCCTAGAAATAATCGACAAACGATCGGCGTGATCAGTAACGCACCCCAACAATGAGATGCTTCACTTAAAAAAAACTCTGGAGACCAAGTCGAATTATAAACGGTAATCGTGACATATGGAGCTTCGGACTTTTTTCGGCACGGATTCGGGACATTTGTAAAGGACGGTATGATATTTAGAGACAGATTTGTTTACCGGTCCATAATGCCAATTATTGCTCGGTACAGCTCTTACAAATCGACAATATAAAGAAGTCGGTAGAATCAGAACGCAATTTCGCATTTTCGATTATTTGATCAAAATCATGAATTTTGAACCCGACTTGTCCTCAAATGCTGTATGTTTTGCTCGTAAAGGTGTCGGTGAAATAAAAGGAGGGGAGCTAAATTCTTGAATGTGTGACTTGTGATGAAGCATGAATAGGTTGTAGCCACTTAGTTCCTAGAAGTTTACATCAATATCCAAACATTTTAACATTCAAAGACATCATCCAAACTTATCCAGAAACACTATAAAGTTTCAAAACCTGGTACATTTTAAAATATTTTCGTAGTAAAATTTGTAAGAACATTATAAACATCAAAACAACAAAAAGCGTGTGTCTTATTCCATAGAATTGGATGTTATCGATAATATATAGCATCACTTTATGCTGGAATTTATATTGTGAATTGGATTTGTAAGATATGCTCCATTGCAATGCTTTGTTATTATAATGTATATTTATGTTTTGAACTATGTTCTATTGTCATACATTTAGGACGTGAGTCTACAATTATAAACAGAAAATGTACGTGAATGCTGTATACACTCGTCTGAAGCTCGGAAGTTCTTTCGAATAGATTAAACACGATTATGGCTTTTCATAAATTATAATTAACAATGTATATGCTAATGAAACAATTTCTTTATAACGAAGATTTCCCTGTGATAACAATATTCGCCGAGTAAATTACTTGGACAACAAGATAAATATTGCTGAAAAAGTTGGCATATATTTTACTTTATACGCAATATGCAGAATTGTATTGACCAATACTATCAAGCGACAGATGTTTCCGACATGCTACAAGACCTCCTCCTCCAAGTTACATATGCGTATAACTATGTATACAATTAAGTATGAAAGAACGCAAAATATTAACGTAATCTGTATAAGAAAGGTTAGGAAAACACGGATTTCAGTTATATCATCAAGAATAGCGGACTTTTAACTTATTTATGATTGTAACATTTAAACACTTTATGTGCTCAGGCAGCGAAAACGCAGTCATAGCATATGGACTTTTCCAACTTTTCAAATTGTTAAATAAACAAGCAACATTCTTGTATCATACACGCGATGATGTAAATAAATATCAAGAAAGTTCCGATTAGACAAAACTATGCGCTGCAGCGCAAAGCATTACTTCACGAAAGTGTTTTGCTTTAAATTTAAATGTATATCTTCCCTTCACAAGTACACAATTATAAAAACGTATACGCACAAATGATGTTGTAGCAAATGACACTTCCTTATTACTTTTGAAAATGAATATAAGGCAGTGGCGCATACCAAATAGCAAAAGAATGGGGCCGATGTTTTTGAACAAAACGAATTTAATAGGACTTGGTCACATAATTTTGCGTTTTGTTTAAGTTCGTCATTTAATACTATAAATTCAATGTAAACATCGGACCTAGGGAGTATAAATGAAAAACAAAATCTAGGAGAAAAACAACAAAGAAGAACGTATACCCCCACCTTGGCTCTATCCACTTACCTTTGGATTAAAACGCCATAAAAACGCCATCGTCCGAACCACTTGGGTAGATTGATAATTGTCGGATAAGGTACTATTTAAAAGTACCCGGGCTACTCTGAAGTATACTAAAGAATACCCGGGATAGGAAAAATATATCAAAAAAAGTAAAAATTCACAAAAACAAAATTTTGTTTTGTCATTATCATGAAAACTATGTGGGTTTTGCTTTATTATGATTCATTTGTATGACAGGTAAAATGGTTATTCACTGTGTTGAGCTCTTTAAACCTGTTAAAACCCCCAATGCTTTGCATTGAAGGTATTTCTCCAACTTGTGCAGCTTTAGATTCACTTTGTATTTTTGAAAGCGGAATCCATCGCTGACAATACTGAGATATACCAACTGTCTGACTGTGTCATTTTCAATGTTCAGCACGTATGTGAAAGCGCAATGACCTTGTTCAGAAAGGTTGTCGTCTAGATAGGCCACCGTGCCTTTTGCTGTGCGTATAGATTTACCGCAGTATCGATGCATTGTTTCCCATTTATGTCATATTTACTATTTACGTAATTAAATGCACAGAAAATTGAACCCGTTTACCCAGTGTATACATCTTGCTTCATTTATGATCATTGGGAGAATGGTAAATTTGACCGGACTGTCATGGGACCGTACTGATCGTATTGCCCGATTGTTCTCTTTATCTGAGAACGCTTGTAGAACGACGCGAAACTATATTTTGGGAAACTACGAGGATTAGTTATATAGCTCAAAATACATCCGCTCTAAGTGTGAGCGTGGATGGTCGAGTGGTCCAAGCGGGAGACGTTTTACTCCAGGACTCCAGGGGTCAGTGGTTCGAGCCCTGTTGAGGGTTACTTTTTTTCCTTTGTTTAAATTGTATTCTTGTTTTTTTACTGGAGATTTTTAGTTTAAATATTTTATATATTGTTACGAATAGTATTTTAAAACACAGTTTAGAACATGACAAATTCCAAATCGACTGCAGTCTCGAGCGGTTTCAGAAACAAGGAATGATTCTTCTTAATAAAGTAAGAATGCTTCCACTGTTTTCGAATATATCTTTAATGAGGGCAACTGACCGGATCCAGTTCGTTCTTGTTTGTTGGTTGGGCTTTGGCATAAACTCGAATGTCTCTCTCGGTTAAATTACTAAAGATTCTCGCATAAAATGTTTAATGTAGTTTCCGTTCGAGGTGATAACCGTTATGCTATCGTTTTCCCGCCATCATAGTGAGCGGATGGAATTGTGGATCCAGTATTGCAATGCTTTTTGATATGCCTCATACAGACCACTGGTCCATTGGCGCCATATGGCCAGATAGAACATCTTTGTTAAACTTCAAACTTGTACCCTGAAGATTTTTATGGCGATAGTGGACACCGTGTAACGTACGGAACAACGTCCATCCAAGGAGGTCCAGATTAATGCAAACCAAGCAATATGTATATGGTTACATCTTTGCCGCTCAAATTATTGTTTTCAGTCATTATAACTCTCTGCCCCAGCCATACGTTGATTGTGAGGCCTCGAAACTTACCACTTGCAAGGCTATGTTATCAGCTCTTTTTTTTTCCTGTCCGCCTGCTGTTATAACTGTATCAGCGGAAACTGGAGTGGCCGTTTGGATGTTAATGACGTCATAGGTGAAGAGATTGCCTTTTTGGCGAACACAAAAAAAGGGAATGTACACCAGAATGTTCTAAAAAAAATTGCTTTACTAATAAAATAACTTTTTCCAACTTGTTTTGCGAATAGGCTTTAAACAGCTTGTCACAGACAAACTTAAAAAAATATTCATAAGTAAGTTGGTGTATTGCATACATTCCGGAATCGTGAAATAGGTCCAGCAGTTGAATGCACAATAATACATCGCCGAGTATACTTATGGGAAACAAACACCTAACAAGTATCATCAAATCGACAAAATTGATCACAAACTTATAATAAGTTCTACCAACGCTAAATACCTAAAGATTATTAGGGGATGTATTATTTTAATAGGTTTTCACGTTTAATTTTGGGGATCACATTATTCACACTTTTGAATGTGTTGAAAACATTTAAAAAAAAAATAGTTTCTCTGCATTTGTTTCATAGCATACAATTAAACATTATCATCATAATAATACGAAATTGTAATATAACAAAAAGCCAGTTGGTGCAAGGATATAAAGAATAGAAACAATATGAAAAAATTACAATTTTGTATTCATTTTATTCACTGTATGCGACAATATTCAAACATTTCAGTAACGCTTTAACTTCTTATTTGGGTATCGGTGGGGATTTGTTCGCCTATGCTAAAATACTACACGTGGAACTAAATAACTTCATTTACAAACAATTCGTATATATGTTTGTATATATATATATATATTACTTATGTGCTTGTTTCTATATATAAAACGAATTGCAATATATACTTACGACAACTACGCTATACAAATGTCAGAACTCAGAATTAAGTGTAATGTCTTCATTGATCTAAGCTGTTTAAAGAAGTGTTTTTTTTTATCACAACAAAACGGAAAATGTTATACTATATTGTATGTCAATACAGACCCGTTTATCCTATAAAAACGCTAATTTTCAGTTTTAATTTAGAATACAGTTTTACAATTTTACATAAATCAATATAACATATAATACTTCAGTTGATTTTTTTCAGTAACAAAGTGTGTGGCTATTCGTACAATATATAAAATAACATATAATTGTTTACAACACGCGGCAGCTTAAAGTGGTTTAAACTTTTTCTCCATCATGTTATGTATTAAAATACACGGTAAATTTAACAATCATTAAAAGAAGTTAAATAAATCAAACTAATGCAACGAATCGACAGAAACTGGTGTTTGTATAACTAAGTTCAAAAACAACATACATGTCCAGCAACTGACACTTCATATTAAATACACAAATAACAACATATATTATAAATAATTGAAAAATAAGGTTTTAAAATAATATGATAAGTATTATCGTGTAACTATATTCCTTCTTAAAAACTGGGGTTTGTCTTAAAAATGATAAAAAAACACTAAAGACGCAAAACTGTTATAAACTGTTTAACTAATTTACTGTTTAAAATATAACTACACATGTTTTGTTTTGAAAGCCATATAAAAACTATAACGCTTTTACTTTCATGAACATGTACGTCTATATACTGAAATGCTTCAAATGAATACACATTCAGTCGAATTAACTACCATTATAACTATTGCGACATTGTGAACGGTTTATAGATCAAAAGATCGATAATAGATAGATACAAAATTTAAATATCCGACATAAATATGAACACGGATTAACATACGATATATTAACTGGCTAAAAGTATATTTACAACACAAACAAGATCTAAATCAAATCTTAATAAATGTGCTATTACACATAGGTCTTGTTAATCCACACTATTTACTAGTTGATTAACCTCAGTTTCTACACGAACAGCCACAGTTTTTTTGGTTGAAATAATTGACAGCAGACGTCAAAGACTAATTACACCCGCTCGACCACCGAGCTAAGATATCAAAAACGTTTGGTACGAACTTTACAAGGTGCAATAACGTCTGACGCGCCACAGGTTACACTTTAACTAAACCGTAATCTCGGCTACTTCCTACTATTTTTCGGTTCGTTATGTATAACACAGAGATTATCTTCCACACCTTCTATGTAGCTCAAACTACATGTACTTCTTCTGTTGAAACCAAACATACGCGTATATTGCAGCTCACGTCTTTTCCACAAAAAAATCCCGATCAACACATTTTACATAACGTTAATTTAACAAACTGCACTGTTTACAACCCTTAGAAAAACCCGCCATTGACATTTTTCCGCGGAGTTTTCTGATCATTCTGTTTCCTGTTTTTCAACCTATTTTTTTCGGCGCACCTCGGGCTCTGGTCGCGAAATACTGGAAATGTCACGTTTGGGAGGTGCTCGCGCAGGCTCTCTGGTATCGATATCCTGTTCACACATAAGTCTAGCCTTTCTGCACGCGCAAGGCTGATTGCGCATGCGTCGCTTCTTGTCGACGATGACGCAGTTTTTTGCGACTGAGCGTGCGCTTTACGCGCGGCTCCTCCCCTTTCCAACGCGTGTAGCTTACCGCCTCGCCGTTTGAGTAGCGCCACGAGCCCGTCTGGTTCTTGGCGTTAAGACCTGTAAACGGGAACCAAAGAAAAATAATTATGTTTTCTCACTTCCGGACGGGGTGTGGCCCCTTGTACGGGTCCCGTTACCTTATTGTTCTTTAGTCCGCCGCCCTTTCTCCTCTTCTTGCGCTTCCGGTTGCTTATGTTCTTATCCTGTTCCACCCGCTGCCTTTGGCGTCCCTCGCGGCGCTTTTGCGTTCGCTGCTCTGCCGACAGCGCGGCATTTGTGTTTCCAGCTACAACAGACGTTACAAGCAATGTCAATTATATTCTTTTACGCCCCAAAACTGGCAACCCCAACGTTCAATATTGTATCGACGGTTGCGGGTGGAATACTAGTTTTTTACATAAAAAATGTAACATATACAATAGTTTAACTCTCAACCCTCGACCTCCACTGTATTTTGAAAGTCAGAAATTGTGGATCAAAATATCTTCGAGAAAGGCTGATAACGTGTACCTTTCTAACAATCTCACCTACAGCATTCAAGCATATTCGTTTAACATCCACTTGGTTAACAAAGCAATTCGATATTACATGTAAATCGCTCGAGAAAGATTATAAAATTTCCGGAATAACTGCATTATGCTGAGTGTACTGTGTAACAGTAATAGAATTAATATAATAATAAAAGTGGCAAATACTGAATATATTAGTCATGTCAAAACCTGTGTAGTATCTTCACTGAGTCACAACTGACACATAATCAGCATTTTTTAAATTTATTAATGATGCTATCAGAAACGATAAACAGCAAATAGTTTCCTAGGATATGGGAGCTTTACGCTGCGAGACGCTTGATTGGAAGTATTAACAAATAAATCATGCTAAACAGCTACATTCGAATTTGCCAGAGTTAATGAATTCAATAGAAATCCTGTAAACATTGCCTCCCAGTTACCTTACTCCGGGTACTAGTCCACCATGCCATTTCCGGCGGGATCCATTAGGGCATTCTCATGTTGGGGCCGTTGTTGAGTGTTACGATTCAGATTTGAGGCCTAATAATATTCAAAAATCGTGATACAGTTTTAAGTTATTACTTAGATGTTCATAGCTGGGAAAGCTGAACGCTCTGGTAACGCTCATCGCATAATTTATCATTTTCGTCCATTTGTTTGGAGAAGTTTGAGAACAGGGTACAATTTGTTTAAACGCAACAATGAGAGGTTAAATATAGTTACAACCTATTTGTACGAATATTTTTCTATGACTCCAAATGACTCGTTGACTACCAGAAGCTTTCTTCACATTGTAAAGCATACTTTAAAATAAAAGGAACAAACACTCAAGGAATGGAAATATCATAAATGAATCCGAATAGCTTAGAAACACTTTATTTGAAATTTATTTTGAATATTTTACAAACGTTTCGGTAATCATTTAATTCCAACAATATTCTAAGAAATTGTCTTCAAACTGCACACCATCCAACCTTACCGATAGGATGGTTTCTTTTTCCGGTACGATGACGTCATCATCCGTATCTAGGTCGTTGTCCGGGAGATAGACAGTGTCCGGGATGGAGGTCTGGTGCTTGCTGATCATACCAAGCTATTGAGGGCACTCGCCTGTGAACGATGAAGGTAAACGATGCGAGACTCGTTCTGAGAAAACTGGGCAGTATGCAAGTGCGTAAAGTGTCATCCCAGATTGGCCTGTGCAGTCCACACAGGCTAATCAGGGACGACACTTTCCGCCTACACTGGATGTTCGTTTAGTTGAGACTTCCTTTAAACTATCTAATAGTCACTATCTATAATTTCACAGGCTAATATGAGATGACACTTTACGCACATGATTTAAGCCCTGATTTCCCAGAACGAGACTCATATAAAACAATTGAGCATTGACAAACGCGGGATACGAGTTCTCTGTCCACACATTATTCATTTTTCGTTTCATAGACTGTGATAAGCTTTAAAACTAAACCAATTTAGCAGCAATCTACAGTACATGGACTTTGAATTATTCTTAATCAGAGTGCTTGGCTTTTAAACACCTAGCTTGTAAAACACCATACATCACCACACAATAACAACGGTACGTCGTCATTTACGGAGCACTTTGACTTGTCCAAGAACTAAGGCTATATACCGTTCAATTTTATAAGTAAACTAATTATTTAAATTACGAAATTCAGAACATTGATATGTTGTTATCATATGATATGAATTAATAAAATATCAAAGATTAACATGCTTAATGGAGGTCGTTTTCCTAAGGAATATGATTCATATTGTGATGCATATAACACAGACTGATGATGATGCATTGACGAGGATTGGCCAACAATGATAATGAGTGACACTGATGATACTTTGGATGATGATGATGATGATGATGATGGTGGTGGTGTTGCTAATGATTTTGATGATAATGGTTATAATAATAATTATTATTATCATCATCATCATCATCATCATCATCATCATCGTCGTCGTCGTGGTCGTCGTCGTTATCATCATCATCACCATCATCATCATCATCATCATCATCATCATCATCATCATCATCATCATCATCATCATCATCATCATCATCATCATCATCAGCATCATCATCATCATCATCATCATCATCATCATCATCATCATCATCATCATCATCATCATAATCATCATCATCATCATCATCATCATCATCATCATCATCATTATTATTACAACTACACTCCCACGGCCTACCGTTCTCAGCGTTGATGAGGCGGACCCTGAGTTTGCGTTTCTTGCCGAGGATGGCGTGCACAGGCTCCTTGATGATGACCATGAAGTTTTTCGAGCTCATAAGGGGCCCTTTGTCCAGAATCTGGATGTTCCACGTGGCCGTCGTCTTGCCTACACAAGTGTAAAAAAATGGAGATAGCAAGGTTTAGTACAAATCGTTGAATTTTTGCTTGACTGAAATAAATTAATTTTGCATTAAGCTTGTTGTTAACTTAAAAGAAAACTATAACATTAAATGATTCAGACAGAAAGGTCGTCTTTTTCCCATTTTTTTGCCCTAAGGACAAACAGTCCAATTACTGTAAGTCGTATTTTACCTGAAAACATTAATAATGTTTTATTTTCCAAATAATCATATTGAACGATACTGGCTGGTCTAAGACCTTCAATCAAGACAGCTAATATCGATGTTTCGTAGATTATTATAATACAAATTGTGAAAAGTCGCAATCTCTTCCAACAAGATTAAGATTTATGATTTAAAAACTCATTGGTGAAGGAAGTGACTCGAACATACACCATTTGTCCATTGGGCATTAAACGCTATTTCAAACAGTTCAAGGTACACCTTAACCAATTGAACCTTTTTTTACATGTTAAACTGCCATACATGAGCTTGGCTGTGATTTTTTTTTCAACAATATATATTAAGAGTATATAATGATAGGGCGTCAATACCTGGTTCAAACTGAACCTGAGGATCGGTGCTCGTCCGATAATCCTCGTTCCGGCGCGTGTTCCGGTCATGCACCTCGATGCCAACGAACGCGTGCGCGCTCAGGTCTCCCGTTCGGACGAGCGTCACCGGAAGTGTGCCGATGTTCTCGCATACAAATATGCTACTACGCTCAAGGTCGATGAAAGACCAGCGGAATTCCATCATGCAATGTAAGTCAATGTTAAATTATATGTCAGTAATTGTTTTGGAAAGGTGATTCGGAGAAATGATTTTAAAATTGCAAAATTAAAATGTAAATATAAGCATGACAGGTTTGTTTTACAAATTAAGAAAATAGTGTTAGCTAATGGTACAGATCGTTTTTATTACGATTCTGAATTTATAAAAAAAGATTTTATACGATACCATGGTGTATTTTTTTGTTATTGTTAAGCCCTTTTCACAATGTATAATTAATTTAAAAAGGTAAATAACGACTTTCTGATTCAATCGGATTATATAATTTAACATTTCTTATTGTAAACGTTGATTAGTAGTTTATTTAATAAAGTCGTGGTGGTAACTCTTTGAGTTAAATAAGTTCAGTAGATCTAATCAATACAGTTTCACACTTTACTAACACTAAAATAACTCATCCAAAATTTTTTTACGTGCACTGCATTTTATAATTGTTCAATGCTTAAGCACTTGCGTCGTATGATAGAAATCTGTCATTCAATACATTTCGTTCAAAGCAATAACATATTCGCCTTTTTATAATATTTATTATTATAAATAAAGTCGTTACTGCTAATTGTGATATAGTATCTGTATTGTGTTTCGTTTGATTAATTGCATTTGGTATAGTTTGCATTTTTGGATTTACTCACTGTCGGATCACGAAATACTTGCATTATTTTTATGTTATTATTATTATTGCTATATTTAATTACGTTAGGTCATTCCATACATGTCTTTCAAAGCTATAACATGTTTGTCTGTTTATAGTATTTATTATTATATTATTTTTTCACGGCTGGTAACACGAGTTTATTAAACAACGATAGAACCCCCGTAAAACAAGTCGGCAACGATAACGATAAGGGCATTTTAAACTAGTGTGTTGCTATTTTACTTACAATGTATTTTCGATGTGACTAGTTTAAAAAAGAACAACAAAAAACAAAAAAAAAAACAATGGGAGATCATATCTTCATTTCTTTACATGATTTGACTAAGAGTAGTCTCCCATGCACAACGCAATTTTTTAAGAACAAATCAAAGAATTCCAGTCTCTATTTCCAATAAAAAAAAAATAAGAATTTACTTTTGGTCCTCCAGCACGTTGCCGCGCGCGTCCTGTATCCGGAACGTGAAGCTGTCATTGGTCTCATGATCGCTCGTGTCTATCACATAATGGAGTGTATCCTCGTCTAAGTCGCGCTGCGTGAATCGTTCCCGCATGTAGCGCTTTGCCTCGCTGTTCTCCGTGTGACCCCACTTCGGCCGCTGTTCGATGATAAAGACCAGAATCTTGTTCATCGTATCGGAGTCCACCGCCTTAAGGACGTTGCTGTTTAACCTAAAGCCGTTCCTGTCTTCGTCGAACATTTGAATATTGGTCGGGTGTTCTAAGGTTATGAGCTTCGGGATGTCATTAACAAGAGGCTGGATGTAAATGTTGCAAATGACGGGTCTGCTACTCCGTGTCCCTTTAAAGAGGAATCTGTCGTTTTTACCGTCAGTTAGCATGAATAATAAGGTTAGCGAGCCCAGTGTGCGCCCCGTCGCTTTCGTACGTAATCATCCCGCGATCGATGGCGTTCTGGGTAAAAAGGGTTTTGATGTAAACACCGCGGTTGTATAAGCGCCCGTACGTCGGTTGTTTGGCGATCATAAATGTGACGTTGCTCTGTCGGTGTCCGGGTCATCGGCCCTCAAATTGTTGACCGTGATGGCTATCTCTGCTCCCTGCAGGACCTGAACCAGTTCGTTGACCGCAAGAGAAGGCGGGAACTTTTCGGTGGGTGTCACACTGAACATGACCTCGGTGTCCTTATAGTCCCCGTGGCCATTGGCAACTGTGGACGTAAACGAATCGTTTTTGATGTCCACCTGTGTCAGATGATTATAAACGACCCGACCAGCCAGTAGGTCGCTTTGAGTGAAACTGGTTATTGCAATCAACGGCGTTTCGATGTATCCGATTTGACCCAAATGCGGCGGCCGAATAACAGCAAAAACTATTTCCTCGGGTCGCGAGCTCCCGTCATCGGCGCTGAGATATGTTGTCGTTAACGGTAGCCGTTCCCCCTCGTTCAACGCCAACAATTCGTTCGTCAACGTCATCTTTGCCCGTTTGTTATTGACTACCCTTATATGGAACGTCTCCACCTTGCGTTTGTTTTTGCTGTCGGACAGCGCGAACATGAAACTGTCGGACTCGGAGTTTCCCATGCTGGCGGTATGGACATACCGAACCAGGTACTCATTAATAGCCGTCTGGGTAAAGTTCTGTCCCACCCACAGGTGTCGACACTTTTGGGAGAACATCGGCTCATTCGGAAGCGTACACACCTGTAGGGCACCTTTCTTTGGGACAGTGAGAACAATGTAAAACATCTGGTTGTCCGCATCGTCTTTGTCCAGCGCAAATAACAATTGATTCGTTATCACGGCCCTTTCGCCGAAGCCCATCTGCATGCCAGTATTCCTGACAATCTCTGGTCGTTCGTCGTTGATCGGTATGACGGTGATGTTGCATACCTTCTTCACCTCGTGTTTCCCGTCCGAGGCGGTGACCGCGAATTTGTCGGCGAAGTTCTCGGTGTCGTCGTGAATGTACTTCAGTTGCATTCCACGCTCAAGCTCCTTCGATGAGAACGCGTTAACAGTCGCTTCGACGGCCCCGTTCAGCGTGTGCCGGATAACCACGATATCCCCGTGCTGGGCGCCTGTGAGATGAACAGGCGGATATCGTCTCTGGGCATGTCAAGGTCATTGACGTCCATCATCAACTTGTCGATGATTTGTCTTCCGCCTTCAACTACGGTGAAGTCCGTCAGCATGAGGTCCGGCTCCTCGTCGTTGATCGGAGTGATTCGTATGATCGCAGTGTGGGTGAGCGACTTCGACTTGCCGTCCGAGGCGTAAACATCAAACGAATCGGACGTGGGTTCGATACCCTTGTGGGAGGACTGAACATACGCGATGGTGTTATCTATGATGTCTTGTAGTTTAAAGGACGTCACGAGAAGAATAGCTTTCTCGGCACTGCGTTTACTTCGCGAGTTTTCCAAGTAGCCCCACTGTGGCTGCTTCGTTATGACGAACTGGGTGGAATTTGGCTCCGTGTCGGCGTCCTTGACGGTCAAATAGTCCGGTGAGAAAAAGAACGTCTTCCCCTCCTCGATATTAATCGGAATACCCGCGATAATAATCGGTGACTGGTTATCGACGGGCGTTATGATGATATTGAGTACGTATGACGGTGGGGCACCGCCGGTTTTGTAATGCTGGTCGGAGACTATGAATGTCACCGTGTCCTTAATGGGTTCCGGCCCAATCTCACCGCTGGTGTGAATGTAGTGTACCAGGCTGCTCTTGACATCTTGCTGCGTGAACTTCGTCGCCGGTTCGCCCCTAAGCTGCAGCATCCCATACCTGGAGATGGATACAAGGTGAATTACCCAAGATGCATGCTGATTTCTTTGAAATACGATATAGAAATAAATGACTGGCTGCAGTCGATATTCATGAAACGCTGTAGTTTTCGTGGTGATTAATTATTCAGCTGTTAGGTCTACAAACAGCTACAGACAAAGTTATTTCGTAACAACATCATGAAACAACAACGATTTCATAATGAAAGAGCTTACTTGTTTGACAAATATGTTTGCACCAAGTTTTTTTTAAATATTTGAACTACCCTATCAAGCTTAGATGGGTATCACGTAACACATATTTAAATAAAATGTATAAATGATGCGATGTCCGCCTTCGGGTTCGATCATTTTTTGTAGAGCAAGCGAGTGATCGTTTTAAAACAAACGTCAAGTACTGGGCCCGTATTCCCCAACCCATTCTTAGACTTAAGAATAAAGAATAGACTTAGACCTAATAAAAATGGCTTAGTATGGTGCTTATATCATGAACATCTTGTTCTTAATGAAGAATTATATTTGTATAGGTGTTGTTAACTGCAATGCTAGAATTAACTTTCAAGTAATTATAGAACATTGAAGTTTAATGAATATTCTTAAATTTTAGACTTAAAGGGACTGTAAACCAGGAATGACGAAAAAAGAAAAGTTCTAAAATACCGTATTTTTTTACAATTATTAGTTTATATTGATTAAAATATCACGACTGGTATATACATATAACCTTACTTGTATGCATACCCCGTAAAAATAAATAAATACAAAAATAAATGATTCATCGTCACGTGGTAAACCCAGGAATGCAAATTGTGCATGCGTAGTGAATTGTATATATTTTATATATATAATGATCAATCTACCTGCGTTATTTATAGTGT
The DNA here is from genome assembly GCA_007657795.1 of Dreissena rostriformis. Classification (NCBI taxonomy): domain Eukaryota; kingdom Metazoa; phylum Mollusca; class Bivalvia; order Myida; family Dreissenidae; genus Dreissena; species Dreissena rostriformis. The sequence continues at coordinate 47,533 of VMBQ01005301.1, forward strand.
GTATATCGTTATGTCACCTATTTTCGCGATTTCACATCGCGAAATTTTATTACCGAATATACTGAAAAAATGAACTTTTTTCAAGTAATGTAATATACCAGACGTCATCTTTTAATCAATATTTTAGAACTTTTCTTGTTTCGTCATTCGTGGTTTATAGTCCCTTTAAGTCTAAGAACTAGTTGGTGAATACGGGCCCAGGTTTTACCAAATGCATCAACTCTCGATAAGCTTGAGGCGTTCCACGTAAATTCATTTAAATCAAAGTAGTGTCTTTTATGAACGGTAACTAAGTACATGTATATTGATTTCCACGGTATTCTTGACATGGGCGGACATTGGTTCATACAATTATTGCGATTATGACGTTCCCGGACACCTTCCTACATAGTTTTTGAGCTTAAAAGATAGGTTTAAAGTTTTAACTTCACAAAGAATGGTTTCCTTGACCGCTACTTATTTGGGCTGCTTAACAATCAGGAATACGAGCCCGCTGTCATCCGTTTTGTTATCGGTTGCCGCCAACACGTTGGAGGTGATGGCGGTTTGGCTGCCCTCTGACACTATCAGGCGAGTTTGCAGGTCGTCCTTGACCCTCGGCGCCACATCGTCGACGGGTACCACCTCGATCTCAAACACCTTTGAGACGCGATTTTCTCCGTCTGACACGGAAAGTGTGAAGGCGTCCCTCGTGACCTCGGAGCCGTCGTGGATATACCTGACATGACATGTGGTTCGGTGTAATGGTATATAGGAATTATTAAAGAATATCAGATTTGTGTTCAATGTATATGAGCGTAGCATTTGAACAGCCACGTAGTTGCAAACTTATAAAAAAAAATACTCAAATTGAAGATTGTCTTTCCTTATATAAATATAGTTTTTGGGTGTAAATATAAAACATGCACAACGCAACTGTCTTATTTCCAAAACCATATATACACATACAAGTATTTGTTTTGCTGTCTGTCATGTTAAAATCATTATTAAATAATGTTATCCTAATTCAGCTGCTGTTGCTTTGGCGCGGATATGATAGAGTGCGTTACCTTAAGTCTTTGCGTCTCAGATCCAGCATGTTAAACGTGTTGGTTGCCGCCAGATTCACGCCACCTTTCTGAAGCTGGCCATATTGGGGCGGCTGCTCGATGATAAACACCAGGTCGTTCTCGTACGTGTCCACGTCGACGGAGGACACGTGGTTGGTGGAGATACCCAGGATTCCCCCCTCTTCCACCAGCAAGTGTGACGTCACAAACGTCGGCGGACGGTCATTGACCGGTTGAACGTCGATGTCGAACTGCTGACCGAGCACCTTGTTTCCGCTCGAGTCCTGTACGGTGTACACAAAGCGAACGAGTCGCGGCTCGGGGCCAATATCGGCCATCGGAGGCATGTAGCCGATCTTGAGATTATTAATGTCGCGCTGGTTAAAGGTCTCGACGGCCGGTATACCGTTTTGTTTATGCAAGGTGCGGCTGTGCAATGCAATTATGCGCCCGGCGTCGTTAACCGACATTGCCTTGTTTCTGTAGACAAAATAGGGCTGAGCGGTTATGACGTACGTCAATTCCTCTGAACTTGTTTCCGTACCTATGTATTCCAGATCGGTTTTTGTGATAAATGCAATGTCAGACTCCGAGACTCGCATTAATCTTGTGGCGTCTGGAGACAGCTGAGGTGGGTTCTCATTTACTGGATTGATCGCAATATAGAACGTCTCCACCGCTGATTCGTTTGGGGGAACTTGTTGATCTTGTAGAGTAAATAAGAATTCATCATGGAAGTTCTCACGCCCGAAATGTCGGTAATATATCTGGCCTCTTCTTAGCTCTCGTTGGGAAAATCTGTTCACTCGAGTTCCGCTGTCGGTGGTTTTGCAAATGATTTCACCAGCGTCCGTCGGTTGCGTAACGACGTAAATGATACTCGAGTCAATGCTGTCGACGTCATGTGCTAGGAGCATTGTAGTATCCAAACCTTCGTTCAGTTCCATGCCAAGATTTTTTTCGTCTTTGGTTTTGACGTTTATAAGAAAAGTTGACGTTATGTCGTGTCTTCCGTCGCTGATCTTTAAAAGTACGTAATCTCGTACCGACTCGCTGTCGTCATGAACGTAGTTCAACGCCCCGTTTTCCAGGTCTGCTATTGTGAAGGATACCGTTGGGCGACCGTCCTTCAACAACTGTCCGTGCTCGAGCCCACCCATGACAAATATACGAACATCGCCTGGATTATTGGCGGATATCATAAAATCTTCCGATTAGATGTCCCTTGACTGGCCCTCTAAAATCACCAAGCCGGTGTTCACAGTTACCCGCGGTACATCCTGTGATGACAGTCGAACTGCGATATGCAACACTATTGGCATGCTTTCGTAGAAATGACTTTCGTATACTTCAAATTCAACTTCGTAAATGGGTCTTTCCGATAAACTTATATTTGGCGCTCGATACGCAATTTTTGGGTTTTCGGGGTCGCTTGGTCATCCAGGTCGATGAAATACCCTTGGTCCGGTCTTGGTTATGTTGTATACAAGTAGAGCGTCAGGGGTCTCATAATCTTCGGCGGATATGATGCCCTTTATTAGCTCCGCAATTGTTTCGTCGATTACTTTGGGGTCAGTGAGTTCGATACTGAGTACCAGATAGTCGACGTCCGGTGTCGGTTTTTGTAAATGTTCTTACTGCAGTTCCATGTACAGGAACTCCTGACACGTTGTCCTGACGTCACGCACGGGCACGCGCTGTCCGCCAGCGATCATGTGACCCACGAGAGGCCAATTAGATTCGCGCTGGTTGAAGCTGACGATGCACGAGGCGTTTGAAGATCGACTATTATTGAAAAGCATCACAGAGGTGTCGATAGTGTTGGAAATGCCGTTGAACTCTGGGACGATCACGTGATGCAGCCCACGTGTCACTTCGATGTCTGCGGTGGCGTTGATGATGCGGACATTGAGATGAAAGGTTTCCGAAATGGTTCTTCGGCTGGTGAAGCGATGGACGCGCAGTTTGACCCTGTCTTCCTCGAGAAACGGAGACCCCGAATGGATGAACTGAACAGTGTTGGCTTGAAACTGGCAGTCGAAAATCTGCAATACAAAAACGCAGACGTTTACACTCGGCAGATGCATGGAACTATAGATATGCGTTATGCAAACTCCAGATGCAGATATAATATAACATAAATACTGCTATCCTCTCGATACCAGTCTTAATGCAACGATGACACATATATAAAACAATGTTGATCGTGGTAAAATATATATAATCTATAACTACTAATCCGTCTAAATGATCTTCGAAAACGGTCATTTAACGTTATTGTATGCATACAATAGATTATACTACAAAACTTCGTTTCCAGTTTACAAAAAGAGAGAGAAAATGTGTATCTGCAGACTGTTCTGATGTGTTTTGTCATAAAGACATAATAATGGTGAAGAGGCACTTGTTCATAAACGATTTGCACCTGCACTTGCAAAAATAGCGACATTAAAGCGGTCGGTATAACGGAACCGAAAAATAGTACTTGTAATTTACACATAAATATAATAAAATAACAACAACCTTCCAGATTATGTTTACGCATACTTGCGATCGTGTCGGCATTTTGTGTAATAGTTATGCCATACCAGTAATTAACAAACCTTCATAATCTGGCAAAGTGCTCGAGTAATTTCCACCTTGATTATGAGATATAACAATGTTAATTGTGTTTATGGAATAGTGTGGGAACAGTTAAGCGAAACACCGATTTATAATATGCCATGCTATATCTCGCCTAAGACTTGCGCGACCGGCGTTTCATACCAATGAGAAATCGCAGACATGATGCAAGTGGTTCTGTAACTTGTGGTTTAGAAGACAAACTTGTATGGCTGAAAAATCACTGCTGTTTGGTCATTATATAGCGGGTATGTGTGATTTTCAGTATATTATCGATTTTAACTCGCGCATGGGAAGGGAAAATATTTTTTTTTAGAGTGGCTCAGTCGGGAGTAAAACTATATTGATTTCTTTAAACTCAAGTGAAAATATAAACTTTAACACCGTTTGCTTATATTTTAACCCTGCTTACCAGAAAAAACATTCTCCAAAATCATACGCGTAAGTGTGTTACGAACACCGTTATTATTGCACGTGATTAACTGCTGAATTCGAGGTACTACATTCTGGGCAATTAAAATAAACACACGCAAACTTATCCGTCAACAGAGTACATTAATCTAGTTCGTCAACGCGTTCCTCAAGAAGCCTATCGTCTGCATAACCAGCCTCCCGACATTGTCATAGAGTTTTATGCGTTCACTTTGAGGCCACTGAATTTCTGACGGAAAACATGCATCGCGCTAATCTTGCATGCGTTGAACAATCAGGAACGCACGCCTAAATTTGCTTCCGAAAGTTTACCTTCCAAAAAAACATGTGCTAGCCAGGTACGATACGGAATGCATTATCGTTGTTTCATAACATATTTACTATTAGCAAAAACCATTTTTACGTAACACTCTTAGGATAACTTTAAATTGTTCATACATGAATCTAAATGCGGACTGCACATGCTAATCTGGGGCGACACTTTACGCACATGCATTAAACCCCTTTTTCACAGAGCGTAAAGTGTTGTCCGATATAAGCCTGTGCAGTTGGCACAGGCTAATTAGGGACGACACTTTCCACCTTAATTGGATTTTCGTCGAGAATAGTCTTCCTTTAAACGAAAAATACAATAAAAGCGGAAAGTGTCGTCCTGATTAGCCTGTGCGGACTGCACGTGCTAATCTGGGTGACACTTTACGCACATGCATTAAACCCCTTCTGCACAGAGCGCGGCCCATAAATATTGCGCATTCCGTTTTGAATGATTCAATAGCGCTAAAGACAGTATGCTGATGTAGATTATGTGTAATACTTAGGCTAAACACAATTTAGAAAGTATTTCATGGAGTTAAATCCATGTCGCAATAAGACGTTGCGCTGTTGTTGTTTGTTGCCTTTAAAATAAGGCAAATATATCTGTAAATAATATTTCAAAAGTATATAATATGATACCAAATCGGAAGGATGAATCTTAACATAGCCTCTTTCATGAACATACAAAATCACACACTAGTATGAGAAATAAGGCAAACTATTCACTTTACTTACAACCCAACCTATTAAAAGGAACACACCTATAAATGCTATCAGCGAGATTTATTTATTACATAAATTATAACTTATCTCATGTCGCAAGTTTATAGCAATCAACAACAATTGCTAAATGAAATCGGAATTTCATTAAAACTCCAAGCATCAGCGATTTACGACCGCATATAATGGAGCGTTTCACGATATTTATGGCCGGAGTAAATTTAGTTTAACCGCCACAGGTGTTCAAAGACGGAAATTTTATCTTCTTAAAATGGTAATCGATAGTTTAAATACGGATTCGAAAATTGCTAAAACAGCCTGTTTTCGTTAAAGAAGGGTCATATAAAAGGTAAACAATTTAAAGCAAACTCGGCGCAAAATTGCGACACTCCAGATAGCGTTCGTCACATTAATACGGGGAAATTTTAAGAATTTCATTTATTATTTACAAATGACATCGGGACCACTCACTTTCTGGTTTGAAAAGATTAGTTTATAAAAACACGATGATAACTATTCTTGTGTTTTAGCAAAGTTTGCTCTTTGGGATTATCCGAACGGAACAAATGTCGAGTAGTTGTTCTACATCAAAGCAGATTATCCGAACGCACACACCAGCTGACAAAAAGATCTGTTTAAAATCGTGTAAGCTATTCAATCAATACGAGTTTCGTAGGAATATGGTACAAAAACGCCATTCATGGACGGGGCGGTACCCGCTACCTATTTAAAAAGTTTATCTTTTAAATGAAATCGATTAATCAAATATCATTTAAAAAACTACAACGAATGTTTTTAATATCCAACAATTGAGCATTGTTATTATCATGGTCATTACTACCATAAAGCCCACAACCAACGCTTTTACGAACACAATATCCGACTCCATAATCATCATTAGAATCAACACAAATCTCGCTTGCCAGCTAAATTGACATCACCATTAAGGCAATCATTAGTGTATCATCATCATCATCAGCAGCAGCAACAGCAGCAGCAGCAACAGCAGCAGCAGCATCAATTACAGCCGAAACAGAAGAAACAGCGTAGGCAGAAGCTATGACCGCTATGATTAGAAAACTTCATTAATTAAATCACTTACTACAAAACCATCACGATAATTAGCATGAGCGTGTTTTTCTTCCTCTTCTTGTTCTACACCATTGCATTACAGACTATTTGTCAGCAAATTACGAAAGAAACACTTAACCCAAGGCCTCCTCAGAAATAATAAAACATTGGAAATGCTTTCAATGCCATTGTCATCAAACTGTTCATCCTCATTAAAACAGTATATGCTGTATTGGAAATAATCATTACTATTAGCTTCAATCTGTGAAACGCGGGTTTAATGCATGTGCGTAAAGCATCGTCCCAGATTAGCCTGTGCAGTCCGCACAGGCTAATCAGGAATGACACTTTCCGCTTTTATGATATTTTTTGTTGACATAAAGTCTCTTCTTAGCAAAAATTCAGTTTAAGCGGAAAGTGTCGTGCCGAATTAGCCTATGCACAATGCACAGGCTAATCTGGGACGACACTTACGCACATGCATTTTCACAGAACGAGGCTCATATCTATTAATGCTTTAGTGACGTAGGTTGCATCATTTGCTCGTTATAGGCGTATTTGAATCGCGTCTGAACGCTTGAAATACAGTCGTTAAGCGATTCAGGCGAAAGGATATCTGTCGCGTGAAATTAACTTTCTAAACTCCACAGATACCCACCCTCTGTTTGTGCGATAAAGACAAATAGTAATTGATTTTGTAATTAGACGCGCGTTCATGGTACACATTATCATGTTAAATCGAAATTCTCCATCAAAGCCATGAAGTCGGCGAAGAGGAAAATGAAACGATAACTGACTTTATAGACATGCCAGTGTCAAATAATCGAAATTTGATGGCAGTTGAGGGTGTTTCTAGGCTAGGTTTGGCATAAATCTGCCAATCACCATTTAAGTATGTTGTGTATTAAAGATGTTGGAAAAGCGATATATTTCCAGGTAAACACATATTTCGAGTAAATTTGAATTCGTATCTCTGCTGTCACTTTTTTTGATAAAAGTACATTATTTTTTGACATTACAGTATATCCAATTGTTTTATGCTGCTTTGCTATGAATAACCGTTTGTAAAATATTACAATATCTTAACATTGACAACATAATCTTGATCATTTGAAGCTGTATATATTTGCTGTATATATGATATCCGTTTTCCCAGTTCCATTCATACATCACTTGTTATGACATAGAACGGTATATTTATGTTTTACGTGAAGAATGAGCTTATTTTATATGTATATATTATTGATTGTATTATATGAAATGCACATGTCACTATAATAAACTATTTACTTATAAACTATTTACTTATATGTGTCGCGTTCTGAGAAAACTGGGCATAATGCTTGTGCGTAAATTGTCACCCCAGATTGTCCTGTGCAGTCCGCACAGGCTAATCAGGGACGACAATTTCCGCTTTTATGGAATTTTTCGTTTGCATGATTTTTTCTGCTTAGCGAAAATCCAGTTTAGGCGGAAAGCGTCGTCCCGGATAAGCCTGTGAGGACTGCACAGGCTAATCTGGGATGACACTTTACGCACATGCATTTTGTCCAGTTTTTTCAGAAAACGACACATATTTCGGGTATATAAAGCTACCGCGTGCGTATTTATTGTTTTGATCAGTATGCTGAATAATTTACTAGTTGTGTACTCAACAATTTATGATAAGGAAGAATACTAGTCCAGTCCGTCGACCAACCGTATTTGATTTATTAATTATAGAATACTAATTTCTTTCCGTTATTGTTATGCAAAGGCTTGGGCATTATGTCGAAATTACATTTACATAAAGACTTGTTAGTAAATTGTTACTTTAATTACCAAGCTCCTTTGATGGTACGTGGCAGAAGATATCAAAACGAAATACAAAATGAATGTACGATTACAGAAACTTCAGTTGTATATTTAGGGCTAGTTATTTGTATACAAATTACCATCAATAGAAGTTAATTTTATGGAGCGCAATAAGATTAAAATCAATGTCACTATATCAACTTCGTGTTCGTGAATGATTTAAGATTTAAATAAAATATTTCGAACATGCATTTACAAGTAGTGAAGGTTCATAACAGAAAACTTGATACACTAAATGTCCGCAATACAGTAAATAGCGATCGTGAAATTTGTATATAAAAACAGTTTAAAAAAAGAGTAGCAACAGGTTTCATAAATCAACCTAACGAAAATAACATACCGACACGACACTTGACACCGAAAATGAAAGCTAAATGCAAAACCTACCACTACTTTCCTTGCGGGAAAGTGTCAACCGCGGAATACAAGATTTATTACGTTCACATTTTTGCGTGTGAAACCTCAAACATTTATGGTTTGAACACCTTTCCAAATGGCATAATTTCTTTTCACAAAATACGGCAAACCGAGTGCATTTGATATCTCAAATGTAATCATTAAATTATAAAAAAAAATATGTATATCAAGTCGCGTATGTTACTTTCGTGTGTGTGTCATACAACTTTCATGCAATGTTAATTGCGTCTGTAATACGCAACATTCTTAATAGTTCTCATATGTATAATTATACATTTATCCCTTTGCATGCTGGGATATTTGTCATCTGCTAAAATGTCGTCTGCTGAATTTCTTAAATTAATATTTTCTTCGATTTTTGTTTCAAAGAATACTATCAGAATAGCAAACAGTGTGGATCCTGATGAGACGCCACGTTCTGTGGCGTCTCATCTGGATCCAAACTGTTTGCAAAGGCCTTCAAAATTCGGTTCCAGCGCTGAAAGAGTTATTGTATAGAACGAAGATTAAATCAAACGTTGAACATGTAGTTATAAAAGGCAAACAATTGATAGTTTCTTTGGGGCAGGTGGAAAATTTTCGCTGAATTCAAGAAGTGCATTTTGAATTATCCCAAAACGTTTGTTTGTTGGGCTGTTAGGATGCAAATGTCATTATTTTGGTATCAATGCTGTCATCTTTATACTATAAATATAGTTATACATCAAAAGCTGTACTTGCGCTAGCAATTAGATTCCTTGCAATTAAATTATTACCAAAAGTATGCAGAGAGGAAAATAAAGTATGTTTCAGAATTTACCAGTAAATTCTCTGAGCCAAAATCTGCGCAACTGTTCTTTTAAGAAAAGAAAGAACCTACAATACAGAAGGAAAAAAAAACTAGAAAATAAAGTATATAATTAAAGCAATATTAACACAAAATTACAAGTTAGAAAATTCATGTTATAAAATACAAACTAGAAAATACAAGCAAGAAAAGACAAGCAAAACAATAAGAAATACAAGTTAGACAAAACGAGAAGGAAAATACAAGTAAGAACATAAGTAAGACAATAGAAATTAAAATAGAATCTAGATATTACAAGCCGCACTAACCGAACAATCAAATACAATTGAGAAATTCACAAACTTGAAATAACGACTGGGATAAAACAAATCAGAAAATACAAGATTGCAAAATAATCGTAAGCACGAACGTACAAGCTAAACAATGAAATGAACAGGTCTGGCATTTTTCAAAATTTCTAAACATCGTAATTTACGATGAACAGACAACATTTTTTCACCACACGCTTGTAAATCTGAAAACTAAGGCGATACAAGCGTTTGATAACTCCGAACAGATTACATTCAAGATCATGTTAATATCTTTTGGAGATAAATCATGAAAAACAGATCCACATAACTATTGTATTGTGATAATCAGTGTTCATCGGATATCGAAATATCGATAATTTATTATCAAAACATTGTCATTGACCGCTTTACTACTGGTTATTAACTTATTATAATTATATTTGTATCTGCTTGAAGGTCCTTTAATGACAGCATTGTATCTTTTTTTTTCCATTCAACACTCCATATCAAGTTGCAGAAAATGACGAAGCGGAAAATAGAATAAATGGAAATTTCTGTCGGAGCGAATAATTTGAGTTAATTACGCTGACTGATTTTTATCAACGCAGAGATCGTAAATGGTGGGAGCTAATTGCTCCGCAATCATGCAATTTATTAATTATTTTGCCATCGATATTTTAATAAATAAAACGTTTTTATTAGCGTTTTTAACTTTTTATTTCATCTCGGTCAATTTAACATGGAATTAATCGCTAGTATTATAATTAAAGTAGTTCGAATAGGCCACTGATCGATCATTTGATAAGACACACACAATTGGTTCGTTTTTTTAAGAACACGTTGCGTGTAGATAGAATAAGTTAAATTACAAATACCAGCGTCGCGAAATTAAACCATGAAAAGCAGATTTCATATATTTTCTGCACATTAATTGTTTTTGATGCCACTTTTCCAGACAAACCACATATAAAATGACCTGCCTAGAATTGATAAATTTTAGGATGTGTGAGGATTCGAGATATTTTGTTAATGGTCGTGTTCAATAAGTGACGTTTTACGATTCAGTTACAATACAGGTAAGAAGGTATCAGAAATATTCGTGGAATTCGACTGGAATTTCACGAATATTTAAAATTGTAAACAAAATTCTCTACCATTAACACGAATCCACTACGAATATTACACGGACGTTAGGAATAAACCGTAAGTTAGAAATACGAAGAAGGTATACTGTATATGAACCAGGTACGAATATATATATGAATTCGTGACTATTATTGAAACTTCGTTTGATATTCTCTCCGTATATATGTGATAAGGTCCTCGGCCCTGCATAGGCATTAGCTCTATAATTGATGGTCATCGTAAAGCACATTTAGCCTTAGCGCTGGACTATCAGACCTAGTTGCTGATAGCTACCGGTATGTGACCTAGGAGACTGCTTCGAAAAGAAGAAGAGCTTCAAAAGGTGGGTAAGACCGTTGCTGACACCAGCTAAACGGCTTAAGAACGACAACTACAACAGATTGATGCAGGAGCTGAGGGTTGTAGAAAAACATGATTTTGTCGATTATGTGAGAATGCTCGGTGAACCAATAAGAATGAACTAACTAAACTTTCCTCATGTAACCTTATGGTAGAAAGGGTCTGGACACGAAAGTGTCAAGTTTCAGATTTACAGGTGACAAGCGTTCGATGGAGAATGGTTTCAGAATATTGGAAAACGCGTGGAGTTCCTTCCTGGGAACCTTAGAAAATGTGCCCGGTGTGGCGCGGTTACTGACTGAGACAGGCGTCATCTTCCATATCTTACTTCAGCTTCCTTGCCAATAGAAATGCGGAAGTGGACCGGAATGACGAGGATCAAAACAACATCTCTGCTGCCTGGAGGGCCGACCAACAGTTGGTAGAGATAACCCAGCCCCAGTGGATGTTACTATAAGGGGGTCATTTCAACTCCCTCACTCATTGTTATCTTGCTTGTCTTACCTCTGCCCTTGTCTTTGCCAGCAGGTTTTCTTGGCATGTTGCTGAATCGTTGACTTGTTCTGATATCGCACATTTGTTAAGAACTCATTTCATTGGGTTAATGTTATAATACTTGTATACCAAATTTTGCGGCATTCGTAGCTGATTCGTGATTGGCAGCCTATTTGATTTGTACGCTTTTATCAGCAGTTCTTATCTGCTTCCGGCCTGCTGCGACGTGTACTCGTAGGATTCATCCCTTATTCGTAGCCGCTTCGTGGTCATTTATCGATTTCACGAAATCCCGGTTTGTTAAAAAATATCAACAAATGTCTACGAATTAATAACGATTTCATTACGATCCATAACACGCACTATGAAACTGTTGCGAACTAACTACGAATTCTTGGATTAGGAAGTTCGTGGCAAATATGAGTGAACAGCTCAGAACCTTTGCCACGAATTCGCGATCGGTCAAGAATTTCAAAAACTGTTTATAAGTAGCTGGCGAAAAAGATATAAAAAAGAGAGGCTATTTTTACGATCTTAAAAGCAAAATGAAACTTTCAAAATGTTCGTCATGTGTTTTCCTATATACTGAAGTATATAAAACCTGCTTAAACTTGTATATATGAGCTTGTTAGGTCATAATTCAACTTAAGATTGATATAAAACGTCATATACTGTTACAAAAATCGTTCTGGACGAGAGAGCATGTCGTAATTAATTAACACAACGCAGGTAAATAATAGGAAAGTTCATTTAATTGAAAAGCCGCGAAATTACTTTCGACAGTTTCGGTGACGATTGCGAGTACTCCAGGAGAACAAGAATAACGATGATTTATATCGCCTACTATTTTCATAGCTAGCATAAAAAAGTTCTTATATTTATACGTTTGTCANAATTTAGAAGGATGGGAGAGTCCACTCGGCATAAATGGGTTAACAATGTAATGAACAGGTCTGGCATTTTTGAAAATTTTAAAACATCGTAATTTACGATGCGAAACCAGACAACATATTTTCACCACACGCTTGTAAATCTGAAAACTTAGGCGATACAAGCGTTTGATAACTCCGAACAGAATACCATCCTTATCATGTAAATATCTTTTGGAGATAAATCATGAAAAACAGATCCATATAACTATTGTATTGTGATAATCAGTTTTCATCGGATATCGAAATATCGATAATTTATTATCACAACATTTTCATTTACCGCTTTACTACTGGTTATTAACTTATTATAATATATTTTTTTTATCTGCTTGAAGGTCCTTTAATGACAGCATTGTGTCTTTTTTCGATTCAACACTCCATATCAAGTTGCAGTAAATGACGAAGCGGAAAATAGAAATAAATGGAAATGTTTGAGAAGCGAATAATTTGAGTTAATTACGCTGACTGATTTTTATCAACGCAGAGATCGTAAATGGTGGGAGCTAATTGCTCCGCAATCATGCAATTTATTAATTATTTTGCCATCGATATCTTAATAAATAAATCGTTTTTATCCGCGTTTTTAACTTTTTATAAATCACCTCGGTCAATTTTACGTGGAATTAATCGCTAGGATTTTAATTAAAGTAGTTCGAATAGGCCACTGATCGATCATTTAATAAGACACACACAATTGATTTTTTTTAAGGAACATGTTGCGTGTAGATAGTATAAGTTAAATTACAAATAACAGCGTCGCGAAATTCAACCATGAAACGCAGATTGCATATATTTTCTGAACATAAATCGGTTTGGATGCCACTTTTCCAGACAAACCACATATAAAATGACCTGCCTAGAATTGATAAATTATAGGATGTGTGAGGATTCGAGATATTTTGTTAATGGTCGTGTTCAATAAGTAACGTTTTACAATTCAGTTACAATACAGGTACGAAGCTAGGAATTGCACGAATATTGTTAACAAAATTCACTACGATTAACACGAATCCACTACGAATATTACACGGACGTTAGCAATAAACCGTAAGTTAGAAATACGAAGAAGATATACTGTATATGAACCAGGTACGAATATATATCTATTCGTGACTATTATTGAAATTTCGTTTGATACTCTCTCCATATATATGTGATAAGGTCCTCGGCCCTGCTTAGGCATTATATCTATAAGTGATGGTCATCGTAAAGCACATTTAGCCTTAGCGCTGGACTATCAGACTCAGTTGCTGATAGCTATGTGACCTAGGAGACTGCTTCGAAAAGAAGAAGAGCTTCAAAAGGTGGGTAAGACCGTTGCTGACACCAGCGAAACTGCTAAAGAACGGCAACTTCAACATATTGATGCAGGAGCTGATGGTTGTAGAAAAACATGATTTTGTCGATTATGTGAGAATGCTTGGTGAACCAATAAACATTAACTAACTGATTCGTGATTGGCAGCTGATTTGATTTGTACGCTTTTATCAGCAGTTCTTACCTGCTTCCGGCCTGCTGCGACGTGTATTCGTAGGATTCATCACTTATTCGTAGCCGCTTCGTGGTCAGTCATCGATTTCACGAAATCCCGGTTTGTTAAAAAATATCAACGAATGCCTACGAATAAATAACGATTTCATTACGATCCATAACAAGCACTATGAAACTGTTGTGAACTAACTACGAATTCTTGGATTAGGAAGTTCGTGGCAAATATGAGTGAACAGCTCAGAACTTTTGCCGCGAATTCGCGATTGGTCAAGAATTTCAAAAACTGTTTATAAGTAACTGGCGAAAAAGACATAAAAGAGAGAGTCTATTTTTACGATCTTAAAAGCAAAATGAAACTTTCAAAATGTTCGTCATGTGTTTTCCTATACACTGAAGTATATAAAACCTGCTTAAACTTGTATATACGAGCTTTTTAGGTCAAAATTCAACTCAAGATTGATATATTACGTCATGTACTGTTACAAAAATCGTTCTGGACGGGAGAGCACGTCGAAATTAATTAACCCAACTCAGGTAAATCATAGGAAAGTTCATTTAATTGACAAGCCGCGAAACTGCTTTTGACAGTTTCGGTGACGATTGCGAGTACACCAGTAGAACAAGAATAACGATGATTTATATCACCTACTATTTTCATAGCTGGCATAAAAAAAGTTCTTATATTCATACGTTTGTCACACAATATGGTGTTTGTTTTAATCTTATCATATTTGTAGAAAAATATCTTTGAAGAATCCGCCTCACGCTAAATGTTGAAATTACAGGATGAACAAAACACACAACAAAAAGCTTCAAATGTTATGAGAAAAATAAGTTATGTTTATGTAAGACTACACTTACGAAAATGCCATGTTTGGGTTAAACAGTGCGCATTTTTGTTCGATTATTATCTTTCGTATGCCACCTAAGTTGTATACGCCGAATACATAAACAAACCGGAGCTGCACGTTAGTATACGAGGAGTTTTAAAACAAATACTGTTTACATATTGAATAAACATAATTGCCACATAATTCGTTTCTTATTATCATATTTGGTGTATCCTTATGATTAAAACTAACATGAGAATGGCTGAAATTGCTATACAAAAAGACATTACAAACCGTACTGTTGTTTAACCCCACATAAACGCAAAATGTAGTAACGATGCTATACGTTGGTTTATCGTTGGAATGCACTTAAAATAAATATGTGTCATTCATTTATACACACAAAACGTTCCTAAATCACCAATAGATAGACAGACCAAAATGTTAAGCAAAGAACTGAAAAAGTGAGAATAAAAGGTAATTCATTGTTACAGAAACTAAATGTCACGTTGCTCATCTCAAGTCATACGATGAATTAAAACTGCACACAAATACAAATGCAATCCACATTGAATCTTAATTAAGATTAATTATTAATTCCTGTCTGAAATGTGACCCATAAAATGTTTGCTGTCAACTGTTTGCCAAAATGAAAGGTGAGCTGTTGACATTTACGAACTTAAAAAAGAAAATACAAAATTCTTCATTCAGTAGAATTCTCCACTTTACTAATTTAATAGTACATGTAATATAATGATATAGTGCAGGAGGAAAAAGTACATTAAAACAGTTTCAGCTTTCCCAGATAAACAAGAATGAAATGTAAATGCTTAATTCGTGTTGTGAATTTAATATGCAATACATTAAACATCTACATTAGTGTTAAATAAAAGTACTTTTATTTAGCGAGGTATAGAAATTGAACCACGAGCAAACAGTTTTTGTGCCGAGAAAAATCAACTCAGTGTTGTAAGCTTCGATAGATAAACTTATTTTTGTTCATCACTAACCTAGTATTCTATTTATTCAATAATTTCCGTATTTTTCTGTGTGAATTTCGAATGTTAAGGCGAGAAAATGGCTGAAAACACCACAAAAACATAAAAACATAAAAGGACTTCATTTAAATAAACAAAATTACCAAAATATTGTTTTTGATGGCTTAAAAATGTTGAATAGGGTCCACACCAAAATGTATCCGAGGGGGAGCTGTTTCAATATTGCGTACATTATGATGGGTTAAAATGCATTTTACTTCAACTCATAATTATAATTATTGATGTAACGTTATAATTATCTAGCATCTTAAATTATTTTGAACGGCATAACTGTGTATGTAACAAATAGACACATTAATCTTATATCGTACAAATAAAAATTACGTTACGGTATTGTAAGATTAATCTATTCAGATAAGGAAAGAATTGATGGTGCCGAATTGTTAATGTCATTCTATTCTAAAAAGGAACTCATTTATGCTTTTTATAGAGAATTCTAAACAAATATGGACCACTTTTAACTACTGAACTAAATGCTGAGTGTATTCACTTGGCGTATTCGACAGTTGTTATGATAGATCGGTAAGCATTCAAATCAAATTGTCGTTGAAAACGTAACACCTGTTTTTCTCAAATTGATCTGAAATATTTATGTCAAGATTCAATACTGTTTGTGGTACAGTTCGACTTTTAATTGTTATGTATTATCAATCATTTGATAAATGTCTCTTTGAAGAACGATAAAACCGTGTTGACTTCCCAAAATAGCCAGTTTCCTTTCTCATGCATTGACGAAAGTTCATTCAAAACTTAAATACTACCTTCAATGCAATGTTTCCGACACAAATAAACTGACAGTTACGAGAAATCAGAAAATGGGTCTAAGCAAACACAAGATATATAGTTCATATTGATCACGTTCAGTTAAAGTAGCCTTAATTACAGATGGTAAATTTGGTGCACTGTCACCTTCATAACCTTTTCTGCGCGGTTTATACAATCGTTTATTTTCTTGAATGACACAGGTGTTCAAATTCGCGTTGGGCGGGCAAACCTAAGTTGGGTACAAGCATGAGCGATTTTGCAATGATAATTGAAACTAAATAAACTGCACGCATTGTGCTATCCAGGGTATCTTGCATTCTTCAACGCGTTTCAATGTGTGTACTGGACAACACACCGAATGGGAAGTTAAACAATTACTGAATTCACGCCAGAATGAAAAGGTGCATTGTCATGAAACTCCTAAATGTTATTTAAATTATTTCCGTTTTGTTGAAGGTAAAATGCTGACGTTGGCAATCTAAAATTCTAAGCCAGTCTATCTCCTTT
This sequence comes from Dreissena rostriformis, assembly GCA_007657795.1. Classification (NCBI taxonomy): domain Eukaryota; kingdom Metazoa; phylum Mollusca; class Bivalvia; order Myida; family Dreissenidae; genus Dreissena; species Dreissena rostriformis. The sequence goes on from VMBQ01005301.1 coordinate 64,653, forward strand.
TTACCATTTTCTTGATCATAAATCCAGTTTTACACATATAGGATAACATCTGATATCATTTTCAAAAGTGTGCAACATAAGATCTTATTTTTAATAATTGCATTGTGTATGAAATTACATTTATCTTCAAGCGAGTGTTTTATCAACGAATGTACATGCACTACAAAGAAAAACATCATCACAGATTTAAAAATGTGCCGCGCTATAACTGCAAAACAACTAGTGCAATTAAACAGAAACCAGGCGTTGATTTTCAGCCATCAAACTCACCTGAGATAGCTGTTAATATTACGTTACCGGTTTGGAGTTAATGTACCATGGTATTAAAATAACACTGATCATATATCACACGCATAATCAGTGTTATGCAAGCAGGTCGGTCTTGAAATATTATACTGGCGTGAGAAGGAGAGAAACATGCGCTATTTTTGAATATGCAATTAGTTTTGTATTCATGTTTTAACTGATTTTAATGGTCGAGTGCTTTAAGGTTAGAACCATTTGGAGATGCATTCAGTCAGTGTAAGAAAGTCAACTACCGGTACAATATTTTTATCATTACATGTACACTTAAAATATATTATCCGCGCTCTTGGAAAACGGGGCTTAATGCATGTGCGTAAATTGTCCGGACAGGCTAATAAGGGACGACACTTTCCTCTTTCATGGGATTTTTCATTGACATGAAGTCTCTCCTAAACGAAAATCCAGTCTATGCGGAATGTGTCGTCCCTGATAAACCTGTGTAAGCTGCACCGGTTTATCTGGGGAGTTATTAAACCCATTTATGCCTAGTGGACTCTCCCATCCTTCCATATTGGATCAATTTATTCCCAAAATTAGGGCTGTCTAGTATATTTATTTCTATATTTAGAATATTTCTTACAGAAATTCAGTCAGGCAAACAGCGCAGACCCTGATGAGACGCCGCATCATGCGGCGTCTCATCTGGGTCTACGCTGTTTGCCAAGGCCTTTTTTCTAGACGCTAGGCATAAATGGGTTTCCTAGAGCACGGCTCATATATAAGAGAATTTGTAAGTTAGATTCAGTCTAAGTTAGATTCAGTCCAGTTATTATTAAAATCAACTAAAGTGTAAGTAGAGATCATTTAAAGTTTATTGATATTTCATCAGTTTACAATATTGATATTTCGTTTTTTTTAAGATTTGTTTTTATATAATGAGATAACTTTTGAAACTATGCTGAATCCATTCAAAGTTTTTAAATATGAACTACATGCCTGTATGTTAGTAGTTATCTTGACGACTCGGGATATTGGTATTAAAGTTAAGGCCAACGCATAAATAAAATTTAATACTCTAATTAAAGATATCAATTTCTCTATAATTATTCGTCCGACGAGAGGTTTTAGACAAAACGGTATTACGTTTGCGATTTCAATTTTATAAATCAATTCCAACTGCATGCATTCCGATGCAGCTTTGATGTGAATGAAATGTGATACATTATTGCCAACACGAGTTCTTATTCTGACATATTTATAGGACCATTAGACCACGATTTTGTTAGATGACGTGTTATATTTTACATATCAAAACCGATCCGCACTCTAGAAGGGTATTTAGGTCTGTGTAGCGTCGTGAAACAGCCATATCACTGTATGGGGCCATTATAATGTGCAGATAATAAAGTTTTTATTCATTTCACAACAAGATCATTTGAGTTTCAAGGGTATTCACTTTACATCAGAACTAAACAGCACTTTTGCCATTAACATATTTCGCTTGTTTGTGAAACATATTCAAGCGTTAACTTACATTAGATGAAACGCGTTTGTAGTTGGACTTAATTGCAAAAGGGTTCAAAACCATAAAAGTCAGATTCACTTCTATATGAGATATTTTTCCGAAATAAAATAGGTCGCCTTAATGTCATTTTAGCCATTTGTCTGTTTAACTTTGTCAGTCTTTATTAGCGAAAGGGATCGTCTAAACATGCAATAAAGAAGCAAACTAAAATCGCCATACGGTGTCAAATAGGAAATGACATGTTAAGAAATATAATACAACAGTTTTTAACTTACACAATGAATGGTCGTAAACCCTCATGTTTTGTCTGAAAAACACTCAAAAAAGTAAATTGTGTATTCAGTTGGGGTAATTCTTCTTTATTCTTATTTACATTTTTAATTCTGTTCAACTGACCGAAAAGCAACTCACCGTATGTGTTGCTTTCCTTAATAAGGCTATCTAGTATGCACGATCATAGTTGTTTCCCCNGTATTTTTTAAAACAACATATTTCTTAGATAAATGTTTACCATTTGCTAAGAAGCTTTTGACGAAAAAAGTCAGTACTTCAAATAACGAGACAATGTTCATTCTGTGTAAGAGACGAAGGAAAAATCACAACATCAAACGTACAAAATTGCAGGGACAAAACAGTAATCTGCACAATATTGGGTCGCTTGTAGCCTTAGGATCCGTGCACGAATCACCATCAGTGTTAAAAGAGGCTTCTCTCACAGGCTTCCTTGGTATATCCCCATCAGGCGAGATCGTAGCAGGAATGTTCAGTGATTGATAGTTTAGTTACTGAATCCTCAGAAACGACGTTGGTAGTCTTTTACAGCCCCTAGACATTGATCTGCGGAGTCTGAATTTCAATTAGAGCGAAGTAATCTCGTCGAAATGCCTCCGGGAAGAGGCGACTTGTTCTCTATCTGAGACAAAGAGGGTTCGGAAATAAACAGATTTCAGCAAAAATCTCCCTAATTAATGCTCGCTGGGTGAAATTAAACCGAAGAAGTCGCGGTTCAGGTATTATCTATCCGGCTTCTGATGGTCTGTGGATTAAAGTCTGAGGTTGGCTAACAAGGCGTATGATAAATTCTAAAACAAAGAAGTATAATTTCAGCCTGAAAAGGTTAACGCCTGCGTTCTTCGATAACTGAAATCTAAAATTAAGATGTGTGTGATGTGCAATCATGATATCCGTGTAGACAATCGATTTGAATCAGAAGTAGCGCAATTTGAATAAAAAAAAATAACGGGCTTTCGTACACCACCATAGTTATATACTCCGAAAACATTAACAAACCGGAGGAGCGCGTTCGTATACGATGAGTTTTAAAACAAGTACTGTATATACGTATTGAATACACATAATTTCGACAGAAAACCTTATATTGTGTGTATGCTTATGATAAACACTAACATGATAATGACTGAATTATCTATAGACAAAACCACAAAGTGTCATTGTAAAACTCCGCATCAACTCAAAACGTAGTAACGATGCTATACGTTGGTTTATCATTGGAATGTACATCACAATTAATATATGCCATTCATGTATACGAACAAAAAGTAACGTGCCTTATTCTTGAACGTATATGTAGACCAATATATAAATCAAAGAAATGAAAAAAGTGAGAAAAAAAAGTAAAACATTGTTATAGAAACTAAATGTCACGCTGCTCATCTCATGTCATACGATGAATACAAACTGCACAACAGTACAAAAACCATTCAACCTTAAATCTTAATTAAGATTTATTATATATCTCTGTTTCAAATTTAAACCATAAAATGTTTGCTGACAACTGTGTGCCAAATAAAAGGTGAACTGTTGACATTTATGAGTTTTAAAAAGTGAATACAAAATTATCCATTCAGTAGAATTCCCCACTTTACTAATTTAATAGTATCATAATGATAGGGTCTAGGGGGAGAAAGTACGTTTTCATGAAATTAAACTGTTTAAGCTGGCAAAGAAATGCAAGGACTAAATATAAAGCTTAATGCGCGTTGTAAATATAATATTTATCTCGTGTTTATATGCTCGCGTTTATATTCGAAATAAGCACATACAATGCGCAAATAATGGGTTAAATAGAATACCATGTAACTGTTGAAAACAGATAATTCCCTTACATCCCTCCTTTGCCTATATAGCAAACAAACAAAAACTCTGTTTTTTGGTTCTAGCCGCTGGGACTCGCATAACGGCTGTCCATTTAGTATTATACTTAATATAATAACGATCATCAAACCGTCAAACATGCATCACATAACACAATCTTTTTAACAGTCATCATACAGTGACATTCTATGTAAATTTAGTTCAATACATATATTAATTATTCAATTTCATATATAATTACCATAATATGAAATATTAAC
>VMBQ01005302.1:0-69706 GCA_007657795.1 Dreissena rostriformis
TGTCTGCTCATTGTTACACTGTATTACGTCAACCTGAACCGTTTGACAAGCGCAAAAGAAAGTACATGGTAGTCAAGCTTGATTACATGAGCACCGAAGTGTTGAACATGGGCTATCGCTTGTACACCCACATTTGATGATTTTAAGCACATTGAGTGGAGCTAAAGCAACATTTGATGCTAATGTAATGGGTAAAAGGGTGTTTGACGCCTCGTCCTTTCGCCAACCATAATCACATGGATTCAGATCTGGGGGTCTTCATCTAATGCGTGTTTCCATATACACGCATGTATGTGAGAACGTTTCACAGTTTCATAGAATGCTTCCGTGGTTGGCGGCAAGCTTGCTAGCGTTGGTATAGCCTTACCCGAATTGCCTACACTGGCTGCCCAAAGGGTTTGTCTTGTAATTGACATTTCCTCTGTATCAGGCTTTCCATAGCAAGCTGAGACAAATCTGGTCGCTTGCTTCACAACTTCTTTGATAAAAGCTTTCATATCGCCTAACAGTCTGATGGGGTTGACTGCGTTCATCTTCTTAATAACTATACCCTTACCGATACCAAAATATCCAGCCACAGTGTCACATCCAGAGATAGCGTAAGCAGACAGCAAGTCGGTCACGATATTTCTACGCTTTTGGGCAGTTTTGCGAATGTCTATAACTGCTCTTTCTCTCACTGGTGTTCCATGATTTACAATAATGAAAGTTTTAGGACAACATAGTAATGTTACAACAAAACAAACACGTATTTTTCATTGGCTACCACAGAAATGCCAGTATGTTCTGCTTCTTCATCATCAACCATTTGCCGTATCATAATAACGTCAGCTTCTTCGTGGGTTGTTTTAACATCAGCTCGATTAATTATGACACCTTTATGTTTTTCAGTGGGCGTATCATTATCTCCTGTAACGACCAACTTGTGTGTTTGAGTGCAGGAGAGGTGACATTCTTTATTCGTGCATAAATCTTTGCAAATCAGAGAGATCAGCAAAGCTTTGCAAATCAGAGAAATCAGCTTTTGTTTGTTCTCAGTGACACCTAGTATGACATTATGTGGTGGTAATGGCATGTCACCAGTTAGTTTGTACACCCTTGAGACATTGGATTGTCTACCTGACCTCGCCACAATCTTGGTGCTGATCTCCATGTATCGGTCAAACACTAAGTAGACATCACATTTTTATAGCTTTTGTCTTATATGAGACATAACGTTGTCAATATACTGAACATAGTCATGTATCCTTCCGTCTAAGGGCCAGCGAATGACATACATCACAGCAGATCCATCTATTACTGAACACGTGATCTGGCTTTCAATGTGTCGCTAAGACTCTTCTTCTTTTAATTCATTCTTTAGCACCGATTTGATGTTTTCCTATTTTATGTTCCCCTGTTACTGTAAACATAGCAGTAGGCACTGGAGCCAAATCATGGTTTTGTATATGGTTAATGTCAATTTTCCTAGAACTAGCTTGTCAGACAGTCACTTTTGAATAAATCAGATTGATGTCATACACTTTGGTGTCTGCAATACTAATATGCTTTCTAGACACAACCTGGGTTTCAACCTTTCTAGATATTGACCCATAAAAATTGTTCGGCCATGAGTTTTCAAATTCCATCATTTGGGTTTTATCAATATCTATTGCTTGATCAACATTAGCATTATAGTACTCCGCGTTACATTGTATAGCGGAGTACTTTTGTCCTAACGGAAATGAGAAAACAAACCGGTTTTGTAAGTTTGTTTTGTGTATGGCTATTTATAGAAATAAATAGCGATAGAAATCAGTTCTAGCGAAGGCGTAAACGTGGCAAGATCGTGCACCGAAAATGGACGAACATAAACATCTGATCAGCGAAATAGTCGATGAAAAGTTGAAATCTTCTTTAGCTGAACACAAGAATTCAATGCTTCATGACCTGGAACGCATTGTAGAAAAGATAAGTTCAAAAACTAACGTTACTGAGTTAACTCATATTTCGAACATTGTATCAGGTGTACCATCCTTTAAAAGAAAATCAAGTGAAGAGCAATTTAAGCATTATGCGAAAGTAAATTTGGCATTAGATGAAGTAGAAAATTTGTTGTCGAATCGAAATATTGAAGAAACGCGAAACAAAATCGCGGAAGGTCAGTATTCAACGAAAATGTATATATTACTAACAAAAAAAGTAATTTAAGTTACTTTATTGCGTTGTATACATAACATATTTTTATGTTTAATCGTTTAACGAGTCTTATGAGATTAATCTATTTGCAGTCAAAGCTATGGTGGCTCACAGACAGAAGCTTATACGATAAGCTGACGCATCAGAGTTGGGGTGGAGGTTCGTTAGCGAATACGAGTCTAAACCGCTGGCATCCGACTCCGAAGTCGAAAAGAGGATGTACAGGGCAGAGGCGCGGGTAAACAAGAAGTTAAAGACAGAAAGATCGAAAAAATCACGAGGCGCGCGCAACTGGCCGTACCGGAAGCCGGTGGTTGCATAAAACAATGCAACACAGGGGATGTCGATGAGACAGCCGATGAGACGCCCAGGGCTGTATTTCGCTTGTGACAAGCCGGGTCATTGGAAAGGGGCAGCTGAATGTCCAGCAAGCAGCTCGAACAATAAGATAAGTAGTTTTATGTTTAGGACACCGCTATCCATTAAAATGGGTAGTTCCGATTCCGTCGGAAAAAGGTAACGTACTTAAATCTGTAAACACAGAAATTGATCATAAGGATCATATTATAGAGATTGATACCGGAAGTTCGCCGGTCAGTAGACTGAAGGCACACGTGGCCAAGTGGCAAGAGGCTACTAATAGTAAGTTCATTTTAGATGTAGTAAGTGGTGGGTACAAGCTTCCTTTTATAACTGTACCCGAACATTCTCAGATGAAAAACAATTGCTCAGCGAGAGTAAATTCCGTATTTGAAGAAAGCGAAATAAAAGCTTTATTAGACAAAGGTGTTGTTTCAAGATGTAACGAGATTCCACATATTGTTAATCCGCTTACAGTAGCATTTAATAAGAAAGGGAAGCTTCGATTAGTTCTAGATTGTAGGTATATTAATCCACACTTGCACCAGTTTAAAGTAAAATTTGAAGACATTAAAGTTGCTGAAACTTTGTTTGAGAAAAATTCCTTTTTATTTACTTTCGATATTAAATGAGCATATCATCACATTGATATATTCATGAAATATAGACAATATTTAGGTTTTAGCTATCAAGACAATAGCAAACAGTGTTATTATGTGTTTAATTCCCTTCCATTCGGCCTAAAAACAGCCGGTCATATATTTACTAAACTTCTTAGAGTTGTAGTAGCATTACTTAGATCAAAAGGACTTAAAATAGTTATGTTTTTGGATGATGGTATTGGCGGAAATGTAGTATATGAGAGAGCATTGTGTGCCNAAAACCCTCAAAGATACCAGCCCGGCATCATTTGAATTCTTTATCAGTACCATGTCCCCTAACAAAAAACACTTCAACATTTACTATACACCTCAATGTCGGATATACGTCATTTTCTGCCGGACTATTGCAAACTATACTCTAATATTCATTATTTCAATGTTGATATGTTGCAAAAGAACCACTTAATGTTTTATTAACATTCATATAACATATGTATGAAGGACTTATTGTAAAATTAGTAGCCTTATGGTCTAGACAGTATTAAAACAGTCTTCGTAAGATAAACTTATCTCATATCATGATTAGTACAATAAAGATTTGTCGGTAATTCGCATCATCATAACTATGCATTTTCCCATCTCGCATATTCCAGACAGAGTGTAATGAGCGTGGCGAATTCTAGCCCATTAGTTTTCTATATTATTGTACCTGACAGGTGTCAATCACTTACCTGTACCATGTAAGATGTTTTTGAACGCAAGTTCAGCCATTTGCACACCTATTGAATACATTTGTAGGAGGACACTTACTGATGGACGCAGTTAACCGGTGAAATGTGTTCTTAAGTTTTGATTTTTATTATAAATTTAAGAAGATTAACAGTTCACAGTTGTTTTTCAAATTGAAGTTAAATGAAACAGCATTTGATAAAAGCAAAACTGTTTGTTGAAACAGTCTTTGAATACCTAGGATATATATACTTATATATATTACTGAATTATATACATCTCGTTTAATAACAACTCGACTTGCTCAATAATAAAGATTAGATAACGTCTTACTTGCGTTTTCTTTTAATTCTGATACAAATTTATGTTAAATAAACCACATATATTTTTAGATTTGTCATGTACCATAACATACTCAAGAGGGATGTTCAACGATGTTTATTGCATGAAAGTTATCTTAATTATTAACTCAGGGTGCTATGAAATTATATTGTATTACAATTATAAAAAAATGATTATATCAAGCAATAACATGTAATTGTCTCAGGCATCAAAGATAAGTGCAGAGATATATATTTTGTTTTAATGCTTCATATTACATGGCTGTTAGTCGATCACCCAGAATCTACTAAAATAAAAACTGATATGAATTATGTGGCTTCTTATACAATTTTATTAATATCACCAAATTGTATTTCAACTGTGTTTAGCGGTCCATGTAAGAAAATATTGACTCAATGGCGTCTTAAACGCAGGACCCAATCGAAGCTTAATTTATTTATTTGTAAATGCAATTTAATAAACGATGCATGCAGTATCTCTAAGAAACAGTTGAAAACGCAATAACGTATAGGAAAACGTAATATTCCTTAACATCAATACGCCATCTGACTCAGGTAAGAATTGAGATACTATATAATGATGAATAAAGGACTGTGAGAAAAAGAGGGATAATTTGAAGAAAAAAGCAAAAAACAACTGCAGTTTGTCATTTATCTCCCTCAGATGCACTGCAGTTATTTTCGATATAACCTATCGCTTCTCAATTTGCTAAATAACACAATTGTCTGCCAATAGTTGCATGCCTGTTGTAATATAATCTCGTAAATCATGTTTTATTTTACATAATTCAATCAAAATTGTTAAATTGTTGTATAAAACACAACAAACATAATGTTATTGACTGACATGTTCCAATTCAAAACGAATTCGATTGAAATCGGGTTTCGTTGCGCTCTTTTACCGGTTTAAGACCAAAAAGCTTTTCATTTACCTCCCCAATACTCGCATGTAGTGTTGTGTTTTATGTATTGTCCTGTGTCGTGTCGGTAATTGGTCACTTGCCTTAAGGTAAAAACTAAATAATGGTTACAAGAATTTCCCGACTGATAACGTTTCTAGAGGTAAATTGTACTTATATAGGATATATTTGATGATTTTAGGTACGATTCATCATCAGATCCCCTTTTCGCTGAATCCAGTTGTGTGTGTATGTTTAATATTTGTTTTTGAGTAAATCGGGAGTCTTTCTCATATTGCACTGTACATATTCACTTTGGCTCGTGTATGCGACCGATATAAAGCACATGGAACACTGTTTCTTGTTGCATCGTCTACTACAAATAACATGTTAATAGATTTGTTCGACCAATGGGTTCGGAATCATTATAAGATAATTAAGTTGGAGGAGCAAAACAAATAGAAAGTTTTAGTATATGAAGACCCGTGTGTATATTGTATTGCATGTTACCAATAACCTCGAATGTGCTCAAATATGCAATCTCTGAAAGAATGTGAGTGGCATTACACTGGTACTTGCACCTAGTTATACGTAATACCGTTAGGGCCATCGTGGTAACACATTAAATTCCAGAGGGCGAGAATGCGAGAACGCGAGAGTACGATGACGAGAGTGCGAGAATACGATGGCGAGAGTGCGAGAATTCGATGACGAGAGTGTGAGAACGTGATGGCGTGAATGCGAGATTGCGAGAATACGATGACGACAGTGCGACAACGCGATTGTACGATGGCGACAATGCGATAGTTCGATGGCGACAATACGAAAGTCATATCGTACTGTCGCCATCGAATTGTCGCACTCTCGCCATCGTATTGTCGCACTCTCGTCATTGTATTCTCGCACTATCGTCATCGTATTCTCGCACTCTCGTCATCGTACTCTCGCGTTCTCGCATTCTCGCAATCGCACTCTTGTCATCGTATTTTCGCACTCTCGTCATCGTATTCTCGCGATCTCGTCATCGAACTCTCGCGTTCTTGCATTCTCGCATTCTCGCCATCGCGTTCTCGCACTCTCCTCATCGTATTCTCGCACTCTCGTCATCGTATTCTCGCACTCTCGTCATCGTACCCTCGCGTTCTCGCATTCTCGCCATCGCGTTCTCGCATTCTCGTCATCGAATTCTCGCACTCTCGTCATCGTATTCTCGCACTCTCGTCATCGTACTCTCGCGTTCTCGCATTCTCACCCTCTGGATTTTAATGTGTAACCACGATGGCACTTACGGTATTCCGTATAGTTATGCTTATTAAAGTGACGCATGAATTTCGATGGTTGAAACACCTGGGAAATTGCTCCGTCGTATACATTTCTCGTAAAACAAGGGGGTAACATGCACACTAATAAAGATAAAATTATGTTCGGCTCTTGTTCCTTTTTGTGACAAAACATAATCATGTAATGTTATAGTGTTATAATTCTTCCCGGATAAACGCGTTTTGTTTTAAGTGTTTAACAAAGAAACCCTAGAATATTATGTGTTATACATGATTCTAATGCGTTTTTTTTTTTGTTTTCTCCTATTTTCTGTAATACCAATGTTAAAAAACACAATCTTACTTCGACGTCCAATGATCGCAACTAATGAACAGACTGATATTGCACAATCATTTTCTATTGACAGGCAATTCACGTTTAACTCCTTCCGCGATGTGTTCAATGACCTTCATTTTAACACATAACACTGGCAGGTTTAAATATAAACAAAGTGAAACTCCAGGTGCATTAGCAAGATTTTATTATCATAACGAGGTTCTTTATATATGGCGCAAGTGACCAATGGACGGCCATACATTTATACAAAGGACAAAAACACACGTCGCAAACAATCACTATTAAATAAATGCCTTCAAACGGTAAATGCAAGAATCAAACACCACGTAAAATTATTATTCGCGCATTTTTTACATTTGGGAAATATGACAAAGGAGACAAAGTATGTTATCGTCTGCTAGTGTTTGATTTTATGCATGTGATCTAACGCTTATCTCAAACAAGGAAAACATGAAGAACAATACAAAAAATAAATATTAAACAAACCTATGTCGTCGCCTCTGAATACTGCATTTGGAGCTCAACCGGTTTTAATGCACGAAAACCTTACACTTAGTCCAGCAATAATCAAGAGAAGGTATACATTTTGCCAAACAGAATTTAAATTAACATCTACAAACACGCCAAAAATGATTTTGTCTTGGGTCACCGCCTTGGAATGATAAATGTTAAAACAAATTTATCAATTAAACCGGTTTAAAGGAGCTTTGAACCTCGCACCTCAAACATAATTATATATATATACGTGTAAATTAACGTAGAAGAAAAGCTCCACACACATAGATGCTGTTTTGCGATGTAATTGTCTCATATTTTGGCAAAAATCTACAATTATTCCGTGGAATTCTTTCTTCACAATACGAAAGCATATACCATTTATCAACTCTATCATTTCATGTGTCTCAAAAACTTATGTTTAGGATATAAATTTAACAAAAACTGTGGAACTTATCTCTCGCAATAGGTGTTTGTTTTTCTCTGTTATCGAAGTGCCATCCGTGTATCGAAGTATACTGATGACCAGCGTGTATAGAAAAGATTGCCATCAATGAAGGAAATGCGCGGATTATCATTAAATCGTAATCAGTTAGAAACAGATAATCCTTCCAGATCTGGAAGGATTTTACGGTGTATACCGTTATCTTGTATTTGTGAATGCCGTGTATATCGTTATCTTGTGCTTATGACTGCAGTTTATACCGTTATCTTGTACTCGTGGATGCATTATATATCTTTATCTTGTATTTGTGAGGTTAGTGTATATCGTTATTTTGTACTTTTTAATGCAGTGTATGCTTTTATCTTGTACTTGTGAATGCAGTGTATATCGTTATCTTGTACTTGTGAATGCAGTGTATAGCTTTACCTTTCACTTATGAATGCAGTTTATACCCGTATCTTGTACTTGTGGTGAATACAGTGTATACCGTTATCTTGTATGCAGTGTTTACCGCCTCTTGAACTTGTGAATGCAGTTTATACCGTTATCATGTACTTGTGAATACAGTGTTTGCCGTTATCTTGTACTTGTGAATTCAGTGTATACCGTTATCTTGTACGTGTGAATTCAGTGTATACCATTATCGTGTACTTGTGAATGCAGTGTATATCGTTATCTTATACGTGTGAATGCAGTTCATGCCTTGATATTGTACTTGTGAATGCAGTTTATACCGTTATCTTGTACTTGTGAATGCAGTGTATATCGTTATCTTATACTTGTGAATGCAGTTTACACCTTGATATTGTACTTGTGAATGCAGTTTATACCGTTATCTTGTACTTGTGAATGCAACGTATGCCAGTATCTTGTACTTGTGAATGCAGTGTATACCGTTATCTTGTACTTGTGAATGCAGTGAATACCGTAACCTTGTACTTGTGAATGCAGTGAACACCTTTGTATTGTAATTGGGAATGCAGTCTATACCGTTAAAGTGCACATGTGAATGAAATGTATACCGTTATATTGTACTTGTAAATGTAGTGTATACCGTTTTCAGAAGGATTTCATTTTTACTTATGAATGCAGTAAATTACGTTATCGGAAGGATTTTACTTGTATTTGTAAATGTAGAAAATACGGTTATATTGTACTTGTGAATGCAGTGGTTACCGTAATATTGTACTTGTGAATGTAGTGTATACCGTTATCGGAATTATTGATTTGTACGTATGAATTCAGTAAATACCGTTTTCAGAAGGATTAAACTTGTGCTTATGAATGCAGAAAATACTGTTATCGGAATGATTTCACTTGAACTTATGAATGCAATATAAACCGTCATCAGAAGGATTTAAGTTGTATGTGTTAATGCAGTGAATACCGTTATATTAGACCTATGAATGCAGTTTTTACCGTTATCGGAAGGATTTTACTTGTACTTATGAATGCTGTCAATACCGTTTTCTGAAGGATTTTACTAGTATTTTGTTAATGCAGTGAATACCGTTATCTGAAGGATTTTACTTGTATTTTTTAATGCAGTGAATACCGTTATCTGAAGGATTTTACTAGTATTTGTTAATGCAGTGAATACCGTTATCTGAAGGATTTTACTTGTATTTGTTAATGCAGTGAATACCGTTATCTGAAGGATTTTACTTGTATTTGTTAGTGCATTGAATACCGTTATCCCGATAGGAAAGGTAACCACTGCGAGGAGTTGCATGAAACGACGTCCGGTCAGTAAACAAATAAGAAGTTAATTTGTTTCAATAAAGGCTGGTCAACTAACCGAGTTCTTGAAGTCGTTTGATAAAAGAGAGTATGAAAAGACAATCTTGTTAATTTCTATATTCATATTCTGGTGAACAATAATATGCAATTATAAACATTTTATGTTAAACAAAACAAGATAATCATTAATAGTTGAATAATAAGTTGTGTTTAATAATTAACTTTAAAAAACAGTTAATCCAAACAATGACCTCGACATGTTTGCTTAGAACGGCTCTATTCAACCATAATCTGATTCATACAGGATATCTGTCGCAATCATAACTTCTCAATGACTACACACTTTGCAACACCTGATATATAACCCCTCCTGGAATACACGCATCTCGTTAACAACAACCCAGCATGCCTAACAATAAAGATTAGATAACGTCTGTCCCTCAATGATGATATAAATGAGCCTCGCTCTATGAAAAGTGGGTTTATTGCATATGCGTAAAGTGTCGTCACAGATTAGCCTGTGCAGTCCGCGCAGGCTAATCAGGGACGACACTATCCGTCTAAAGTGGATTTTCTTCAAGAAGAGTCTTCCTTTAAACGAAAAATACAAAAAAAGCGGAAAGTGTCGGCCCTGATTAGCCTGTGCGGAATGCTCAGGCTTTTCTAGGACGACACTTAACGCACATGCATTAAAACCACTTTATCACAGAGCGAGGCTCAATATTAGGTACGGTGTAGTAACGAACCAAACTCGTACTTCAACTTTATTCAGAGGTCGATGTTACTAAAATATTTATCCAAATATGATATATTAAAAAATGGAAGCTTTATTTCTGTTGATGAATAAAATAAAATTTACAAGTTGAAAATAAATTTCATTAATTATATAGGGGTGACCAGAGCAATAGGTACATTTAAAAAAAAATGTATACCCTATCCTACCCAACAAATTATCAAACCCTTTTTGCACCCATTATTACAACTAATATTAAAACAGAAATCTGGAGCAAAAAGACTATACCCAATTTTAAATAAAAACAATGATAAACCTTCAGTTAAAGCAAAATGGGGTATATAACTCAATACTATAATTAATGAAAATGAATCGAACTGCATTTTTGAACTACCCTTTTTAATAACAAATGATGTAAAGGTACAATGGTTCCAATACAGAATAATTCATAGGATACTTGGAACAAATTGTCTTTTGAACAAAATGAAAATAACTGAAGATCCATTATGTACCTTTTGCAAACAAATTGAGAAAAATTTAGAATATTTATGATGGGATTGTCAGATATCAAAAGCAATTATTGATGAAATGTTACCAGGTCAATCTTTTCCTTTCATTAATAGGACACTTGTTCTCCTTGGATATTTGACAAAGTCTGCTAGTGCCCTAAACAATGTTAGTTTGTTTACAAAGCTATACTTATACAAATGTAAAATTAATAAATGCATTCCTAGCATAGCTGGAGCCAAACAATACTTTAAGTATGAGTATGATAACTTGAAAAAAAAATATAAATTTCAAAAAATAATTTAGAATCTTTTGTTAATGAATGGGAACTATTTAATGTTATTGTTTCACAAAATTAGAATTTAAACTTGATTATTGTTGTAGTTTGTTTAAAAAACTACTCTTTATAAATGCATTTTATTGTGGCGCTATGTCTTTTCGTCTGTTATTACAACTTCTACATCGTTGTTTGTCTTTACTCATTGAAAAATGTATATATATACTCATAAGTAACTAGTAATGTTTATATCTATGCCTTTTTCAGTTGAAAGTACTATTTATACATCCATGTTGATCTATACTTACTGGAGAATGTCACTTTTGTTTTCTTCTTTATTCTTAAAAAAAAATCTACACAAAATTACATGCATTAGATATTTAAGAATTTAGATAGCTTGAATCTAATTATTGCATATTACATGATTGCATATGTTTTGTTTTGTTTATTTCTGATAACATTACATGATTGTGTTATTGCTCATAATTGTTAATGTATTTGTTTGCAATCTCGAAATAAAATGTGTTGAAATCTCAAAAAAAAATAAAAAAAAAATATCCAAATGATTCGGGGCACAATTTTAGTGAAACGTGTATGTTAATGCCATATAAGAGTAAATGCGTGCAATGTCTGTAACAGTATTCACAAACTGCAGAAGAATAATGTGTTAGTGAACGTTATAAGTTCTCCAGACACTACGCCACATTGGCCCGTATTCAGCAACCGATTCTTAGACTTAAGTCTTATAAAAATATATACTGGAAAGTTATGTCTAGCATGGCAGTTAACATCCAAAAAATCCATTATTCTTCATTTGGAACAATGACTTAAGCACCATTTGTACCCTGTATATTCATACTCTAAAGTATGTTTTTGTTGCCACCGTCTATTCTTTATTTTGAAGTCTAAGAATCCGTTTGTAAATACGGGCCCAGAGTGACTCAGGCAATCTAAATGGAAACAGTATGATGATGACTAATAATTCTTGAGAACGATGAATTATTTGAAAGAAAAAAATGACGAAGGAAAAACACAACTCCGTTTGTCATTTATCTGCATCAGATACCCGACTATCTCTCGAATGAGATACATCATTTCCAATCGTGTAACAACTGGCACAACCACAATATTGCCTGCAAAATATCATAATAGTCTAACATTAAAAAAACTCGTTTTATGAGGAACATCTGGCACTATTTTCGAAACTATATGCATGTTACTTTATTAGTGTATCTCAAGCAAAAGTGAATCTGGTAAAATCCAGAAGTAAATTGAAATTCAACGAATGCTGGTAGAATCATTATTTTAATGAAATAACGTTATTGAACCAGGAGAAAATGATGCGAGCAAGTATCTGCACATAATAATAAGCGAGTCAATTTTATAATGAAGAATGAAGACATTGCATGGATATACGACATATCATGTAAGCATAAAAATGAGTACCACTGTAAAAAAATATTTTTGAATAGATGTCCCTTTTTAAGTATATCTATTAATAAAAATATCAAACAACGACACAAGATATCGTCACTTTAGGAACAATAGTTTTATGTAAATGTATATATTTAATTGCATAGATCTACTGGTACATCCATAACTGCTTATCCCGAGTTGAATTTTAAAATAATAGTTATTGCCATTGTGTTAAAACATCACGTAATTGACTCTTTCTCGACGATTATTCTACCCTCGACAGGAAAGACGCATACTTGGCCGTGGGTACGAAGTTTTGTCTGTATTTTTTTGTAATCAAAGAGATACTTCTGTTCATCATAGTAGCAATTTCCAAATTAACATAGATATAATAACAAAACGAACAAAAAACGAAAAGTAAAACTTGAATAACTGTTAACTTATTATTGACTGGCAAAATGCAATTGTCTGCGTGGTGTTTGCAATTATAATGACATTAGTTCCTCCCTTTGAAATACTTATTAAAGCTTATCATGTTATTAACGCGATTTGTATATAACAAATCAAGTGCGTAGGTAGTTCAAAGTTATGTACATTGTAACAAATAAATAACAAGCTAATCCAGCATTATTTTGGAATTTCTTTCAAGGCACAACAGGTAAACCAATGTCGTGGGAAATGTGCTCAATCTGGTTATTGTCTTTATGTTGTATACATTTGTCTTTATAACAACATAACAACATAAGGGTGTTACATATAGCAGGCGACAGTCTTCCGTTTAATAGTATAAGAAACCGTCGTATTGTAGTTATGTTGTATACATTTGTCTCTAAACAACATTAGGGTATTAAATATAGCAGGCGACAGTCTTCCGTTTAATATTTAAAGAAACCATCGTATTCCGTAAACATGCCTCATGCTCCGTTTTGTAATGATCAACATGGTTATATAATTGCTTTCAAATAGAAGCACCAAAGAATTGAGAAACGTGTGGCCAATTCGACTGTTTGTCTTAGTATTGGTCAGATCATATTGTTCTTGTTTGTTTTTTCAATCGCATTCAATGGTGTTCTTGGAAATATGTATTATTCTAAAACACAATTAGTAGGCGGAATACAAAATACATAGTTAAATGATGCTAACAAAATCTGTATGACATTTGTTCAGTTATTGTTTAATAATTATTTTAAGTTTTTATGATATGTAAAAGTTGTTGTTCCCACACTAACCTATGTTTCTGAAGTGTGGGGCTATGATAAAGGCTTAGCTGTTGAGCGTATACATTTGCAATTTGTTTTTGGCGAATCAGGTAGGTTCTCTATGCAAACTGTGAGACATTGTAATATTATATATATACACTATATAGATTAACGTATTTAACACATACCCAAATATAATGGCACCAGACCAGATTTCCATAAATCACGCAATTAATACAAACACAAAACCGACACTTAATCAGAAACATATGAATATATGTATTTTACTCATTTGAGTTAAGAAAACATTGCTTATATAAATATCGTTAAAGAAGAAAATAATATCGTTATAACAACTTAATAAATAAAATTCATAAATGTTTTATATGCATTGTTAAGAGGTTTATATTGCGATATTAGGGTTGTACCATTTTTACGTGTCTATACATTGCGGAGTCGGCATTTTTTTCAAGTGTATTATAAGATGTGCATGTTTCCAGTTATTCCCAATCACATAAATTATGTTATATTCGCGTTTTCTTACAGTAATTAAAGAAATATTGTTGTTTTTTTCATCTCAAACGTTCATTTATATAGTTAAGTACTTATAGCGGTAACGTGTTTTACATTTTGTAAAACTATGTGTTACCAAATGCATTGTTATGCATGTTTTTGTATAACAGTTTATACTATGTCCTGCCATATTGCCTTTTGTTAATATGTTGTCCTCATGTGTCTTTGGACCTTGAAGAACTTATATTAATACACTATCTAATTATGTATTGTACATATATTTACGTTTACAAGCCCACACACTTGTAATAGTCTGCTGGTCTAGACAGTATTAATACAGTATAAAGCTAAATAATAACCTTATATTAACATAAGAACAGTTAATGTAAGTCGGTAATGTATATATACATGCCTTTGCTTGTTTCTGGCTAAACAAATTACAGGTAGAAACTAAATGAGCGTGGGAACTTCTAGTCCACTAGTTTGCTATATGATTGGCCCCTACAGGTGTCAATCACGTACTTGGAACATCTAAAATGTCTCGGAACTCAAGTTGCGCCACTAATACACCTGTTGGATGGATGGATGCTGTACTGTTTCTCAAGGACACAATTAACCGCAAAATATGGTCTTCTGTTTTAAATGCTTGAAAGTATTTTAAGTATCATTTCTGTGTAAGCCAAACTAAAAGGCAACGGAATTTGTAAAAACGTAACACGGTTTCGTGAAAAGTGTTTTTTTCCTGAACACGAATAAAATGTTTTCTATTATAATATTATTTTATTGTTTCATTAGAAAATACTTAATAACAAAAGCGAATATCTTGAAACATCTCTGTATTGGCAACGTTGAAAGTAATCTTTGGCTTGGAAACTTTAACGGAATATATTATTTTTCGAAACTGGTTATAATATAATTTACTTTGTGTTTTGTTTCGTCTAATACAGCCATAACGAATATATCTTATCTCACACAGATGTGTAGCCATGTACATGAAGTATCAATCCAAAAACCCAGTTTACAATTTAATGGTTCAATCTCTCATTTCCATCGAACAACCAAGTTTACAATTGAATGATTCAATTCAATCACTTATTTCCATCAATCAAGCCAGTTTACTATTAAATGGTTTAATCACTCATTTCCATCAAACAAGCCTGTATACAATTAAATGGTGTAATCACTCATTAATCACTCATTTTGACTCTAGCTATTACAAAAGGAACGGAAAACAAATTGTTTGTGGGGGGTGAATACCAAGCATGGTACTTTGCCGGTATACATATCGCATATGACATACAGGGTTAACATCCAACTTTTCGATATTCTTTCATTGATTACGTCGGTCATCATACATTTTCGGAAAATAGGAAATTGTGCTCTAAATCTTCGTATTGTGCAATTATATAATTGACCATCACAAATAGTCCTCTGTAATATAGGATTTACTTCATGAATGCATGATTGTCTGTAAAATAACAAAATAAAATAAAACGCGATGCAAACAAATGACAAATGACCTTGAGAATGACGTTGACAACATTATGATATGGGTCAGTCTTATGGCTGCTCCTTTCATGCACAATCTCAAACATTATCATTCCCAACTGCATCTTTCGTACATACCTCGAATATATATCGCTAATTCTGTATTATATGGATCTCGTTTAACAATGACCAAACGTGCGCGATAATGACAAGACTTTAGTTAAGTTATTTTTGCTCGATTGCATCGAAAGCTCTGGGCTTATAGAGACACTCTCGAGTCTGTTTCCTTGAAGAAATTGGTGTCTTTGAAAAGATCTTGAAAACGCTCTGCGAGTGGGGATCGAACCCGTTACCTCCCGGTAGAAACGCAGACAACATATCTACTATATCATGCGGCCTTGTTTGTATCGCGTTTCTTGAATTGATCATATAAACAATGTAACATTGTCGAAAAGGCATTACGATAATTTCATATCTTTTCACACGTAAATTAGGGTTCTACACATTCTATAGGAACCTGCGTAAATCCATCAAGATGGATGGGTTCCCATTTGAATATTCGGTTCGAAAGTAAGCTTACTATTAAATGAACCTGCGGATGATTAAACTCATTTAAAACTGCATGAAATGCATGGAACAATATTTTGAAATATGGATTGTACTGTAAAAGCAATTGTTAAGAAGGTAATAAATTAATATGTGTATTATATTCTCTTACACATGTACACTACCTAGCTCAGGTGAACAATGTACATTCTGTATTCCGACGAGTACTGGTACTTGAGAGATGCATTATTAGGGAAATAAAACAGCCACAACAACTTCGTTAATCGTTTATCTACATCAGATGCCATTTTATCCCTGCAATGATGTACACCATTGCCAATCGCATTATGATTGTCGCATATTCGTTATGTTAGTCCTTTTTGCGTTGATTTATATACTTGCACGCTATCATTTTGTAGTCTAAGTCTGACACCCGAGAAATGTTTGTTTTAAAAATAACATTTGTTTTTGTTTTTTCTTTCGGAAAAAAATACGTTTTTTATTGACATTTTATCTCAATCTTTGAAACATCACGTTTTTCAAAAGAGAAGAGTTTGTCTTTACATTAATACATAATGAATCTTAGCATTGCACATAATACCGACCAACTTACCGAGAATACTCAAAAAGGACATATGTTGATAATTCAAGAGAATAAGATATTCGCATAATTTAATTATCTTCAGTTACTATAGTTTAAGGTTATTTTTCTCTCAAAACATAGCAGAGAATATATTGTTGATTACTCTTGTTTTCACCAGATATCTGACGAGCCTGATATGGCGTATGAAAGGGCGAAACTTGTTCGACTAGTGTCTAATCAATTGGACGTATTTAAAAGTTAAGCTGTCAATGTATATCTTTTGAACGAGTTAATATTTAAGCATTTTGAATTATGAAAACTGCAAAAATCGAAATCAAAAACAGCTATTTTTTCCGTACGGGTTACCTTATTCCTTGCTGTTACTCAAGTCACGCTGGACAGATGATTTCTCAACCCATTTCAATGCAAAAAAATAGTACGTTTGACAAATAAATAATCTGAAAAAAAAGGTCTCAAAAGCAATAAATACAATAAATATAGAGAAATGTTGTTTGTTTTTGGGGTTATACCGAAGAATATTCTCTCAGTGAAAGCAGTCATTTTTTCAAAGTTTCAGTCGCGCATGCGCTCTTGAAGATATCAGTTATTTCCCTTTACTGAGAAAATATTTCTCAGCAAACACATCTTTTCTTTTCATTTCATAAAAAAAGCATCTGATGCTTTTTCGTGGTTGAAAAAAGTAGACGTTGTAATCCATCAGAGATTGCTCCACACTTACATAACATTAATTTCATTCACCTTGTGACAGGTAAGTCTAAAGAAAATCCGTGGGAACGAAGCTCATCATAACATCGTTCCACATATTGTAGTAATTGTATTTCATGAAGCTGCATGTTCTACCCATATCAACTTTATTTATATAATTAGATGCTTTAGACCCTTTCTGCGTATAAACATATGAAGTGTGCATGTCACAATATATTATAAATGTGAAAAAAATTAATGTAATTTGCGAACATAAAATTATGAATATGATAATAATACGCACACGTTCCATATGTACTTCCGAGTTTATATATCATTTTTTGTTTGTATTTATGTTTGCTATGATTTGAGGGATCGATAAAAGTAAGTGTCCCATAATTTGGATATTCAATTTTTATGCATAGTTATAGTATTCACTATATATTCGGCTGTCTAATAACTTAGTATGAGTTAGGGTTAACACGATATATTTACTATTTTAAAGCATTCGTCTAACTTACTTATAAACCAAACTTACTAAATAAATTAGGCTTGTACTGACCTATTAACAAAATGGGTATCCACTGTTTTTGAATGGAATACAGATTTACATTCATGCACCAGTAACGATGTTATGAATACCGCGAGCTGACTTATGAGGACACCTGTAATAATCTTCATGGGATTCTTTTTCGATTTCCGTTACTTTTGTTTACACCGTTATTATTTGACCAACTTCTTATTATTAATTTAGAAAATACACGAATTTAAGCTTTGAGTTTATGTTTTGCATATCAAACTAGTAGGGTGTTGCAACGAATTCTTTTTGGTCAACTCGAGTCGCGTAACCCTACTTCGCAAGACATTAGTGAAAATTGGAAAATACTTTGAACGTGCTTATTTTGCTTATCGCCTACGCATCTAACGGTCATTAGAAGGTGCTTTTCAGAAGCATAACGTACACAGTTATTTATTGAAAGAATGGTGAACATTTGTAAACGATTAAGTAGTTTTTTATCTACAAGTACAACTTTAAGAGCTGTAGCACTTATACAAACAGAGTTTTTACGTCATTAATTGAAGTGCAACTGTTCTATGGAGTTTAAATTACGATGTCTGACATAATTCGGTCAATGGCGCAGAGCGTTTAGTTTTAACTGGTAGGCTTACGTGATCCCGTCTGTAAGAATCTATTCAATGAAGTACAACACAGAAAAAGTATGAGTAATCATGTTAAGGAAATCTTGACCTGGCAGGATATCCAAATTCAGCAGCAACAGTTGTCATAAATCAACGCTATTTTCCGACACCCATCGACTTCAAGCTTTACCGATGCCAATGTCTAAAGGACTGTGACTAACTTGAAGAGATTGCACAACGATTTATCAACCGGTCAGGTTAGTCACATTATACGATCCCGTATGCGGCTGGGTCTACTTGCAGAGCCATTATCCATAGAATACAAAATGTAATCAGTTTAATTTATGCACAGTGGATGCTCGTGAAATGTGTCCTTTGACACACACTCAAATCACCGTATCGCATAATTGATACATACATTTACCATAAGTAATAAATCATTCATGCATTTGCTGTTTCTAACCACAATGTTCAAGAATAAAACATCTATCTGACTCATGCAAACCACAGTGTTACTGAACCACACACCTGGTAGAGTAACTCTGAAAGCTTAAAAGCTTGCTCATTGCAGTTTCAAGCAATTTGTTAAGACAATCAAGTTTATAGGGACGAGTGTGTGCATAATGCTGTGGTTTTCTCCAAGGTGTTAACGGCTTTCTTATCCATCTGGTTTCGTGCCTGTCGCGTTCTTAACGTCCTGTATTTAATGATAATACATGATTTACCTCCTTCGGATGGAACTATAGTTTCATTTAGTTTCCTTTCAACTCCTAAGATTTTGGCAGTGGTTTGCCAAAACAAGTGGATGCATTAATATTTTCCGTCATTTAACATTTGAATTCGCCTTTTGTAAATGTTTTTAAACGTTATGTAATTAACATTTTAACAACCACATGATGTGATGCTTATACTTCAATTAATTTTGGATTTGTGCAGAAAATAATTATATGTTTGATAACAAAACATAAGGATTACGAATCACGCCGGAGCGTGGGAATGCGTGGTTACTGCACAATCAATAAAGATTAATTCGAAGACATGCAGCGTGTAATGCGATTATCATAAACGATAACGATTATTTACCTGTTCTCTTCCACATACGCGAAAGCTTTATGAGGCAATAAATTGTGATCTATAAAATGAAGATTACATTTGTAGGTTTTAATATTGACGAACGACCGTTTGATTTGTTGGTGTTGTCCTATTTCGCCAATTTTGCACAACCTTGAGTATGCGTAACCACATAAAATCACGATAAAAATTGTATCTTCTTACAATCGAATAATTATTGCCGATGCTACGTTCAGCAACAACAGTTTGTTTAAGTTAAAAACAGAGCTTTTACAGATCGTAAAAGTAAAATGACCAACGAGGTAAAATCAGATCTCAGTAAAACAGTTCCATATAATTTTTGTTGTGACCAGTACTATGATTAAAACTAATACCGATCAATGAGCATGATTAGCGTTACCACATTGGGTGACTCATGCAATCAAGGTTACGGAATTGGGATGAGTAATGTTCGGTGTCTGATAGATCAGTGCTTACAAGAACAGTTTTGTCAATTATCTAGATCAGAATCGCATGCATCGAGCGTAACGATGGCATACACAATATTACTAATTTCTTGGAAAGCTATGTAACGCAAAAGTGTACTTGTATGTTGAAACGTTAAATAAATGGCACGTATACGTTTTAAAGCCCGTATGACGTATTTTAGTGTTGAAACTTTAGTTTTATGTTTGGTTATTTTTATAGGTTTTATATTTCTCTAATATCTGTTAACAAATGCTGCAACATCACACTAATCTTTAATTACAACACAGTTTAGTTTGATAATTATTCGTGGTTTAAAGTAAAATGGTGTTTGCATTGTGATGCCGTGGAATAAATTGATGATTTACCTATAAAATTAAGTTATGTGAATAATTCTATGGTAATTGCGATGTTTGAATAGCAAAAAAAAACGGGTTTATCCCACCCTCTCGACGCCAATCACACGCCGAATCTATGTTTTGTATCACTCGTTCCAATAATATAATGCATGTGTTCCTTTGTTTGTCGTGTTTGTTTGCCCATTTCTTATTGAGTATCGGCATTGGACGATAAATAAAGGACCTCGTAGTAATGTGGAAATGTCAATTCAGCTATTTCAACTGGAATTTCATATTTATTAATTGTAGTTTCCAATGATGATCGTTGTGCGCGGCGTAAGTGTGCGTGTGTGTGTGCGTGCGTGTGTGTGTGTGTGTGTGCGTGTGTGAGTGCGCGCGCTTTCACAAGCTTTGAAAAATATATTGTACACAACATAACAATGATGTCAACAAAATAGTAATCAATTGTTTTACAGTCAACATGTATGTAATGACGAATGTAAATAAACGTTCCCCAGAAAGAGCATGTGAACCATTATGTTAACTTGCTTTATTTAAGTGGAGCTGTCTGAGTATGTGTTTACCAGTTGCTCAATTAACTAACAATATTACATATTCATATCTACATGTATTGCAAAATATGTCGTACGCCGGTGGAATATTTTAGTATTGCGATTTGAATCTCAGATAAGGAATATTTCGTCATTGTTTCTTTTTTAACATATTTTTGTGCGACTTGTGTATGATGGTAAATAATGGCGCATAGCTCAATGTAAATATCAGTTTCAATTGTATAAATTATATTTTAACAGACCTTTTCCAATGCTTTATTTCATGAACGAGCACGAGTATTTTTTTATAAAGAAAACATTATATTGCTTACATTTGTAATGACATGCTTACGAGTAATTGTAAAATGCAATGTATAAAATGTATTTTCATTTCAACTGCAGTAAACGCTTTTTATTGTTTCTTTTATTTCATGTTCGAGAAATAGATATATAATTCTTCTTTTGAAAGCTCTTTGTGACCATAAGCTATATTTTTCATATTTATGACGACAGAAACTTTTGGCATTCAATAGAATGCGCTATTGAAACAAAAAAACACTGATTTAGAAATGGAGAGACTTTTAACAAATTCCCGCCAGCGGTGAGCTGTCGCCCATCGACGATTGATCTACCGGCAGTAATGACATGTCAATCGCCAACAGCAAATCTGTCACTATCAGTTGTCGCCCACTGACGGTCGATCACCCGCCAGCAATGACGCGTCACCAACCAACAGCCAATTTCCCGCCAGCAGTGAGTTGCCGCCCACTGACGGACGGTCGTCCGCCATTTGTTACCAGCGGTAAACCCGTCGTTAGCAACCACACCTTCTCCGACGCATACCGCGGTCAAATTAATGACGACGCCAAGACGTGAACCTCCAGCCAATCGGGAAGCAGTGACGTTTCCGGACCACATAAGCGACACTGTGAGACAATCCACAATCAAGGTTGTAAACGTTATAAGAGACCAGCAACAAGCTTTGATTGACAGCCTGAATGCCAATAGAAGAGAAGTGCAGGGACTGTCTCGTCAGTTGAAGGACATTATATACACGCTAATCCCTATTTTTAAAGTTGTCAATAGACTTTCGCATTCTAGAGATAATTTAATTTTTAAGATGTCTAGACAGTGCTGCTTGTTTGTACTTCCAAAGTGGTGCTAACAGTGTTTGACTAGACATTCGTGAATATCAGTTACAGTTTAATTCATTAGAAATGTTCCCACTGTTTTAATAGTTATTGTTCATACTTTATAATATTGTTGATTGTTCTATTTGTTGTGTTCATACTTTATAATATTGTTGATTGTGCTATTTCGTAAAATTCAGATCTACGGAAGCGCGTTAGTGAAAATGTGATGACCGAGCGATGTTTTGGATATTGCGATGTCACTTATAACTAAGTCGAAATTGTTTAATTTATGATGTTATGTTGGCTACGGGAGTTTAGCCAAAATGTGTGGGGGTAATGTTATGATCTGTGTTTTGAGAACCAACATTATTTACCTTTCAAAGACTTGTCTGTACAGTGACATTCGTTTGGTCTGGTGTTTTAACAAACATAATAAGCAGAATATGCACATGAATCTGATAAAACACAGACCCACTTACATATACATCAAACCATTTTTGACCAAGAATCCTGCCACTGTTCTTTCATGTAAAGTTGACTTGAAAACGGTCCGCTCGGAAAAAGTCTTTCACTTTATTTATCTATTATTAACACTGAATGTTTATGGTTTGAAGTAACTCTCCATGAAAGTTAAGTACACATTTTTCGCTAATCCATGCATGCCATATGAATATCTTCACTAGTTAAATTGTTATTTGTAATTTTCACTGAAAATTGTGCTTTCATTCTGCATTGTCCGCCATCTTGGAAAAACTGCATTGTGGGTAATTTTGCATAGCAACGCACTGTAGTGTTTACTCCACTACACAGACGCTTATTTTTAGACATTCGGTAAGATTTTGAGCTATTATTAGCAGTTAATGTATACATGTATCTAAAGTTATAGTCCGTTCTATCCATTTGTGAGCTTTTAAAGTCTATTTTGATTCTTAAATTGGTATCTAAGTGACATTCTATACTTGTCCACATTCAGTTGTTTAGACCAATTAGATTGCAGTGGTGGAAGATTTTGTCCACCGTGGTGGACGGTTTTGTCCAACAGTGGACAGGTTTTGTCCACAGTGGACAGATTCTGGCCACCAGGAGGACGCCGGGTATATAAAGGTGGACAGTTTTTGGCCACCAAGCTCATTCTAGTTAAAATCTTAAGACAGTCAACATCTACGTCCATTTTGTCTTTAAAAAGTACTTAAAGATTGCAATTCTTTTCGTGAGTAATATAAGTAACTTGTAAGAACAATTATAATTTTGTAAATAGAAAATAAAGCGAATATTTAACAATTTTTATTAAATTCGAGTATTATTTAAAGTACTTAATCTATTTTGGTTGTGATCGCTTGCAAGTGTCATTGATCCTTTAATTTGGCGATTTCCCGCTAATGAGTGTAATGTACATAGTAAAATATATGTTATCCTGACGCGCAGTTTACCGTCGTAAGACTGAAAGTATTATAAAGTTTTAATTAAGGGTGTATGTCACTTTGTTGTTTGAACTATTAGCTTTTGTTGTGTTATTCATGAACTGAATAAAAGTTGTTGAAATTGAATCCTGGACTTTGCGTTAAACATTAATAACCAAGAAGAAGTGAAACAAGGGAGCGCAACAATATTATGGAGATAAACATTCAGACCAAGTTCCATCAAGCTTGAGTCATTAATGTAATTTACAAAAAGTTGTTTTTGTACACGAGTGACCCAGCTTTAAACCTGGTCTAGATATTGTCAACATAAACATTCTGATACAAGGCGGACGACGCCTGGAATAGGGTGTTCAATACACTCCACGTGCTTATGTGAGCTAACTACCAATCAAATTAAGCTTTTATAACTCGTACACTACTTACAAACTATATGAATATATGCTTATTATTCAAGAAAAAGAACATGTATATATCGATACTTTGTATCATATTAAATGAAAAGTATTTTACACCTTTCTTTATTTAGTTGTAAACAAAACCAATAATCATTTTATACTATATACATATATATTCACAGGTGTAGTGGTTTCTTATAACTTCTTTACCTTCAAAACATTCATTGAAAACAAATATCGCATGACAACCAATAAGAAGTTTACAAAACCATATCACAAAACAAACGATATAGTTCATGCTCTATGAGAAAACATGGAGTGCATGTTAAACTTAACAACGATGTTAACATTTCAAAAAACATGTAAATTAAGTTTCCTTATGCTTTGTTACATTACATATAGGAAACATAGCAAACTTATCAAAATGTTTTTATCCTTAAAATGCGTGTTAGGTTCATTTTTTAAAATTTTGCACAATAAAACGGATTCTATCATTTATTTTATTACTTATATGACGCAGAACACGTCGGACGTGCCAGTTAGCGGCATTGTTAGTATCGTAAACACTCAACGATACCTTATAGTAATATAATGCCTTTTTATAGTTCTCTTCCATTTCATAGCAGTGTCCCAGCAAGTTGAGTGCAGTCTCTGGGTGAAACAGGTCGTTGTTATATCTTATACCATATACATACGATTCCACTAATTCCAATGCATGTGTCTGATTGTTACGTTCACCGAGTCCTCCATACGTGAGATACTGTAGATAGTGTAGGAATGGACGAGCATCCACCTCAGCACTGCCCATCCATTGTTTTTCAACATAACTTCTCTGTGTACTTTCCTCTTCAGTGATATTGCGATTCATTTCAAACAATAAAATAAAAGGAGTGCAGTGCAATTCTTGCCTAAAAAACTTGACACAGAATGCGAATGGAGGTTCACTGAATCCATTGTAACAGATCCCGGAAATCATGCTAGCAAACATCTCGAGATCACGGTCCCCGTGTCTACATCCACACACAGCCTTGACCTTGCTGTGATACCGCCTCTCCACATCCTCCAATACTCTAGCTGCCGCGTGAAGATGTCCACTACAGTACAATGTAGAAGCCAACTTTAAACGACTAGAAGCTACATCCATGTTAAAGGAATTTTGTACACGACTTAACATTTCGCTGTCAAGAAGTTGTCGTAATCGCAAACAGTTAGATGTTTGAATTGAATTGTGTAACCCGTACACGTGTTGAAAAAATTCGCAAGAAACAGTTTTCAATCTGACAGTGGCATCTGAGCATTCAAGAGCAATGCATAATAGAAATGTCATATGTTCCTCGAGAGGTCTATTAGAACTGAGCATTTGATCAAGTGATATTCTTAACTGCGTAAGAAATCTTTCCAAACGCTCATACTCCAGCAATAAGCTGATGCTGTTACGCACGCAAACACGCTTTAGTTCCCCAGCTAGTACAATTTGTCGCATACCACACGCTTGTAAACGACATCCAATGTTATCTATACCAATATGAAATACATCTTGTAAGTTGTTCCTTATCATGCAGTCTATATAAACTAAAAGGCGTCTCTGCTGCACATTAGATAATTTCCCATCGAACAAGTTCACTCCTTCAATGATATAATGCGGTAGCCTTCCAAATTGCAGCCATTTCTTTAATATGAGCAAACAATGCCAAAGCAGAAACATAAGGTTATGCTCGAACCACAGAGAAGGGTCTGTTCTTTCTATGGTGTAAAACATAAGTGTTTTACAGTGAAAGCTTGTAATAGAATCCCCCACAATTTTTGCAATTAAGGATTTGTTAATTAATTTTAAAACAATGTAGCATTTAATTTGTGTCATATTAAAGCTAAACATCAACATTAGTTCTATCAGGTTCGGAGACAGTCGCCATTCTTCGAGCTTGTAATTACTGTCTGGATGTCCAGCAGGTACCAGGAAACAAGGAGCTACCCGTGCAGCCTCAAGTAGCTGAACAGACGGCCAATGTCTACCTGTACATCTGTCTATCCAGTGTTGTATTTCAGGAAGAGGTTTGCAGACGTGAAATGCACTTACAATGTCCCAATTAGGCCTCCAGCTCACAGAAGGTCCCTTTTTGGTTGCCTGTCCTAAATCTTTAAGTGAATGCTCGAAATCCTGTTTCCATCGTTCAGCACTCAACAGTACTTGCCCAGAATATATCCTTACGAACATGTCATCACGCAGATTGGTCTCTGGTTCTGGTATGTCCTCTCTGAATACTTGTAGCAAGTATTGTTGAGGTGGAGTGAAGTCGTCGTAGAGCATCAGATAGTTCCCCATTCCAGTCTTCCAGTCGCCCAAGTCTGTCATGATATTCACATTGTAGCTACTGTATAAAATATCAATATCAGATTGGAGACCTGGCGTGGTGGTACCTTCCGACTGGCTCCCAAAATGAAAACACTCAAAACGTGTTCCTCTTAGAATCCTTGCTATAAACTCCAAGCTCTCCCTACACAAGTAAGTATCTCTCCGCTCTATTACGGTATCCCTCCCGGCTCCACTGTCAACAAGTGCTTCAGACATCCGGATAGACAACTCGGTGAAGTATTCTGGAATCTAGATATTAACATGATATTTCATTGCACTTTGTTAGTGGTGATCATGTTTGATGTATAATAAGCATGTTATAACCTTTAGATTCTACAAAGTAATATAACATGGATATACACGTGTGTAGTTCATTTGCCTTAATTGAAATACAAGATTTTATGTGACTGTTTTGATAAATCATGACAATTGCATCTTATTTGATAGTTCTGTATATAAATACAGCTCTGTAATATATAATAGCAAGTTTATTTCCACTATTTGGATTTTATATTTTCATGTCGTATATGTCAAATATGTCAAGTCGGTAAACATGTGCACGAGAACTGATAAATCCATAAAGTTGCATATACAGATAAATCCGATATGATTTAAATGTCATTTGTTAAAGTCAATTTTTAAATCATGATTTTTTGAGGTGAAGGATTTGTGCATTCGACAAATTAAATAAAACAGAACCGTGTGTCGTGAAGGTATGATTGCCCGTCTCGTCTGTTAGTCAGTTTCCCATAGCCCATTTATCAGTTCATCTGCACGTCCGTTGGCCCGTCTGAAAGTCTGTCAGTAAGTCCGTGACACGTGTCTTGTCGGTCTTACTGTTTGATATTTTCTGGTATTTATTGTATTAAGTATAAACTATAAATTTAAACAAACGTAAGTGATATACCTGCATGTTTGTTTCAATTTGTTATCTAGCTTCTTAAACCGCTTTGAAGTTATGATCCCTAAGTGCGCACTTTTGAAAAGAATAGTACCCTTCTGATCGAGAACATGTTCCCATATTAACCTAAAATATAGACTAGACAGAATTGTATACGACACAATTTTTATGCATGTCTTTTTTTAAAGGTATTTGACATTATTTGAATAAAGATATAATAGTTTACAACATCTTTTTAAATAATGTATTGGACTTCGATATTCATTTACGGCTTACATCATTATACATGTACTATGATATCAAAATTAAAATAGTACAACGTCACGTTACATTTTAAATGCTTATTTTGTATTTGCCAGTAAAAATTAACACAATTGATAATTTATTTATAAAATAGATCGCGCTGTTTCCACCATGGTCATTTCGCCCAGCCCACAGCAACGTGAAATATTATTTGTAATTATCCTGCGATCCTATCATTTCGGACACCTCTATGGTTTCGTGCATTTATGTATTACAATTTAAAACCGCATGTCACATACTTTCCCTAGTTTTCTTTTTTTTTCAAGTGTTTTTCTGTCGAAAAAGCAGAAACACGCGAAATAAGAAGGTACGTTTTGTTGTATTTAACATCACTCCCATAGTTTATAAAAATATACAGATAAGTCTGTCTCTATTACTTAAAATACTTTTATTTACGGAATCCGGATAGTGCCATCTATAATCTCGTCCTTCTTTCACCAAGGACGACACACGACACACGAAGCGAAACACGATATTTTGCGCTACACATGATAGTTTGAGCGATACTCAAAGCGACACAGGATATTTTGCGCGCCACACGAAGCGACACACGATATTTTGCGCGATACACGAAGCGACGCGCGAGAATGTACCATGAAATATCGCCCTTGTGTAGGTAGCCCAAAAGGCGATAAATCGTGGTAAATATCGCGTGTCGCTTCGTGTATCGTACAAAATATCGTGTGTCGCTTCGTGTGTCTCGCAAAATATCGTGTGTCGCTTTGAGTATCGCGCAAAATATCGTTTGTCGCTTCGTGTATTGCGCAAAATATCGTTTGTCGCCCTTTGAACGCGAGAAAATCTCGTATATCGCTTCGTGTGTCGTGTGTCGCCCTTGATGAAAGAAGGGCGTGATTACAAATGTCACTATCCGGATTCTTTATTCGTTCCAACATTCACTATCATATTGAGTTGTAAGTCACGTTGCAAAAATGGAAGTAACCTGTACATATTGTTATCGTCATTAAGATGCATGTCTAGGGCAGTTTATTGCAGCGGATTCTTTTCAGTCCCTTCTAAGATTTAAGATTTTTTCATTGTCTTTAATATTGTGTTAATTTTTATTAAAGCCAAAACCAAACCAGTATTATAATTATACAAATTACAGAAATAAAAACATGTTAAAGGCATTATGTGATGCCAAAGAAAGCGAAAAAAGCATTCGGAGAGCGTAACAACAAAACGGGAACCCTTATCAAACATTTAGAGGTATAATAAGTGGCAAGGTTGACATACAAAACATTGAAAATTATACCTCTTTTACATGAAGAATAACCTTTCTTGTAGAGCATCTCAAGACGTGTGATTGATTTTGATACGTATTGCCCTACACTGCCTTCCAAAGAACGGCCGGTGCCTTGGCGTTTGGGCTGGGTAGACTGGCAACTGAAAAGTGTTTGAGCAATTAGTGGCTGTGTGGAATCTTGAATAGATAGAATGACCGTATAACATCTCTGAAACCAGCTGCACTGGACTCCACTGGAGCGAAGTATGTTACACCTGACGGCGTGAATACCTACTTTGAACACAACAAAATAAAAAAGAGCATTTTGTATCGTGTTAAATCTATGTTACCAGAGAACATCTAACGTTGAAATTTTGGCTATTGCTATAAGGAACACTTACTATTTATATGTTAACTTTATTTTACGAAATATTTATTACGAAATTTTCGTTGATTTTTGAGCGTTATAGAGGCTTTAATATGTGGAGGTTTTACATTTATCTTCGCAGCGATGTATCACGTTTACGTCGATTATACATCTTCACGCCTTATACGAAGAAATTAATTAAGATAATTCACGTTGTTGTGTGAATATATTTTACCGAACGCTTCGAATTGACTGTCCTTTGCGCTGAACACTGTTTCGACATTCCTATAACGGTGCAGTTTCTTCATTGCTTTCAACATCGAAGCCACAGGTGCTCGATGGCCATGACTCAGCGATCGACTATCCGTTGTTACTTTTTGAAAAATGCAGCTGCAGTCGTGATTTTTTATAAACCTGTTTATTATAATGCATACACATACTAAATCAATAAAAATCTTCCGACAAAACTTCTGAGGCGGAAAGTGTCGTCCCTGATCAGCAAGTGCAAACTGCACAGTTTAATCTGGGGTGACACTTTACGCACATGCATTAAGCCCAGTTTTTCCAGAACGTGGCTCAAATAAGAAGCACACGACAAACAGACGAAACTCACATGGTTTTCGCTGGAAGAAGGGTCTCGAGTCGTCCTTCTCTTCGTACTCAAGGTCGACGATCACGTGATCGTTTGTCGTCTGCTCATCGTGCCACATTTTCGTCTACTTCAGTTGTTTCAAAGCTCAGAAAGTTCCAATCAGAGAAACAAAAGTACCTACACCGAACACGCTATCTTTTGTTATTTCTAGAGACGTGTTCCTTAACACTGCATCATCGATTTTTATTCTTCTATGATGTGTGTCTTTTTGCAAATTAGCTAGTCCCAAGTGTTAAGCATATGAATTAAAACCACCGAAAAGCGGTGCGCCTCCTTCGTTTTGATCTTCAAACGTCTCTTGTATGTCCACTTTATTGTCCGCAGATTGTTTCTAATTTGCTGTCCACGATTGTATGTGGCAACGTTGACGGAACATTTCCTGACGCTATGATGAAGTCCATCTCCTTTGCAAACAATTTAGTCTTCTTTAAACCTTCTCATAAATCTTATTATGACCTTGATTATTCTGAATGGATTAAATAATAATTCGTCATGTTATAGTTAAATCAATCTTAACCGCAGTCGTTCTTCCCTCAAACTGCCGTTTCCCTGTAGTCATTTTACGTAGACCTCAACAGAACAAGTGATCATATTGATTAAAACAGCAATGCGATATTTTATTCATTGCATACAATTGCGAACGTAATAAAAGCTTGTTCTGTCGATTTGCTGGCGGATCGATATTGCAAACACCTTATAAAGCTATTACAGTTTATGATTTTACGTCGGGTATTCGGTTGTTTTCAGTGTGTACGTGACTGTGGTCTTCTATCGTTGTAAACATACTTATATTATTGAAAACATACTTATCTGTAATTACCGGTATTCACAAAGTATGATTCCCCCAATATATTTGACCTCGCGGCATTCACTGAGTGACACGTTCAGATCTCTATTAAGGCGCACGTTTTTCTTTCTTTTGTGTGAACACGATATCTTGTAATTAGCGGTGAACATATTTATTTCAGATTTCACGACCTCTTTGCAGGACATTTAAGTGTTATTTTTGAAGTAAGAANCTTATCGTCTTATTACTTGTTCTTATCCATTCATCAAAACCGAATCTTTAGAATACGCGGGTATCTTTATAAGTTTAAACGCTTTATTACACACGATATAAATGGCATGTACATGTACTTGGCTTTTGATGATGTTGTAAAAAATAGGTTGTATTTACCGCTTCGTATTTAGGAGCTGTTCATTTGCAAAAAAAAAAATTAATACATTTTTTTATATTAATACAACATTTAAGTGAATAATGTTTTAATAGGAAAATTTGCATACAAAACCTAGTCATACGAATATGACTATCATATGTACACAGTTGTTTCATCGTCATGGTAAAATCAAAGAAGATGACCTCCATACACAACCACCTGCTTTGTGTTTTTATTCAACACGGAAACACAAATAATTCTTAATCGAACTTATCGTTTATTAATAGTTTTCTAATGGCCAGTTAAGGCGAAGAAAAAGGTAACACACATGTAATAATAACAAATCTGTTCAGACGACATCTACATGTTATCTGCTAAAGGGTAATTGACATAAACATCATAAGTACCATAAAAGCAAAGAACAATTACATACACGATCTATAAATAAAGATCAATTAAACGATGGCTGTGACAGCCGGAAATGCCAAAGACAACTTAGGTAAAGTGCCGGCAGTCGGCATTAGTTGGAACGCACCTCCGAAAAAAAAGGTTAGTTGATTTTTTTTATTTTTATTTTGATTACAAATATCTTTTTGTTATACAAAATAACCAAAAAAAGTTAGTCGTTTTTTTTTTTTTTTTTTTTTTTTTTTTTTTTTTTTNTTCCACTAACTTTTTTTGGAGGTGGGTTCCAACTTATGCCGACTGCCTGTGATGTAAAGCAGTCCATATTCCATTATTCCAGACAAGTGACCAATGGCCAATAACATTATGTCACTAAACACATGACCAATATAAAACATACGCATACAGTTTAGGTCACCACCTCAAAACGATCATCACGAAGCATACGGGTTTAAATTGGTTTAAATGCGCCCAAACCTCACAATGAACTTTTGATAGAACGTTGTTAAAGTTCCAGTAATTATAAAATATAGGAATACTGATATTCCAGAAATATTATTAGCGCATAAACGCGTTTTTTCCATATCTGCGACATAATGCCTGTACTATTAAATATAAAAAACAATACAAGCTTACTTTTCTTTTTGGGGGGGGGGATGTGTAGTGTACCCCATTTAAGGACGCGCGAACCTCAGAAC
The DNA here is from genome assembly GCA_007657795.1 of Dreissena rostriformis. NCBI lineage: Eukaryota > Metazoa > Mollusca > Bivalvia > Myida > Dreissenidae > Dreissena > Dreissena rostriformis. The sequence continues at coordinate 31,949 of VMBQ01005302.1, forward strand.
GAAATTTTAAAGAACGCTGAGAAGGTTAACGAAACAAGTAAACAATATCACTTGAATATTTTGTAAATAAGTCGCGTTTAGAGAAAAACTGGGCTTATTGCATATCCGTAAAGCGTCGTCCACAAAGGCTAATCAGGGACGACACTTTTTCACTTTTGTGGAATGTTTCTTTTATAGAAACTCCTGTAAACGAAAATTCAGTAGAGGTGGAAAGTGTCGTCCCTGATCAGCAAGTGCAAACTGCAGAGTTTAATCTGGGGTGACACTTTACGCACATGCATTAAACGTTCAGTTTTTCCAGAACGTGGCTCAAATAAGAAACACACGACAAACAGACGAAACTCACATGGTTTTCGCTGGAAGAAGGGTCTCGAGTCGTCCTTCTCTTCGTACTCAAGGTCGACGATCACGTGATTGTTTGTCGTCTGCTCATCGTGCCACAGTTTCGTCTACTTCAGTTGTTTCAAAGCTCAGAAAGTTCCAATCAGAGAAACAAAAGTACCTACACCGAACACGCTATCTTTTGTTATTTCTAGAGACGTGTTCCTTAACACTGCATCATCGATTTTTATTCTTCTATGATGTGTGTCTTTTTGCAAATTAGCTAGTCCCAAGTGTTAAGCGTATGAATTAAAACCACCGAAAAGCGGTGCGCCTCCTTCGTTTTGATCTTCAAACGTCTCTTGTATGTCCACTTTATTGTCCGCAGATTGTTTCTAATTTGCTGTCCACGATTGTATGTGGCAACGTTGACGGAACATTTCCTGACGCTATGATGAAGTCAATCTCCTTTGCAAACAATTTAGTCTTCTTTAAACCTTCTCATAAATCGTATTATGACCTTGATTATTCTGAATGGATTAAATAATAATTCGTCATGTTATAGTTAAATCAATCTTAACCGCAGTCGTTCTTCCCTCAAACTGCCGTTTCCCTGTAGTCATTTTACGTAGACCTCAACAGAACAAGTGATCATATTGATTAAAACAGCAATGCGATATTTTATTCATTGCATACAATTGCGAACGTAATAAAAGCTTGTTCTGTCGATTTGCTGGCGGATCGATATTGCAAACACCTTATAAAGCTATTACAGTTTATGATTTTACGTCGGGTATTCGGTTGTTTTCAGTGTGTACGTGACTGTGGTCTTCTATCGTTGTAAACATACTTATATTATTGAAAACATACTTATCTGTAATTACCGGTATTCACAAAGTATGATTCCCCCAATATATTTGACCTCGCGGCATTCACTGAGTGACACGTTCAGATCTCTATTAAGGCGCACGTTTTTCTTTCTTTTGTGTGAACACGATATCTTGTAATTAGCGGTGAACATATTTATTTCAGATTTCACGACCTCTTTGCAGGACATTTAAGTGTTATTTTTGAAGTAAGAACATGTCTACCGTAGAAAGGTTTATTGAGAATATCACCTGTTTCGTTCACAATTTATTTTGAAGATTTTTTTTGATTTTTTTGTATTTTAACAAGGATCAGTATAAGTTTGCGTTAAGTGAAAGTATCGAGTGGTTCCATAGCAGAAATTTGTATCCTAATAATGTTTCCGAAGTTTAATAACATTTTATAACATTCACGTTTAATTAATGTTTAAGGATATCATGTTTATATTTTTCAGGTTTAGAATCTTCATGTCAACCGATTATGCTCGACTTTATTTAGACATGTTCACAGATTGGCAATTTGACTATATTATTTGTGTTATTTGTCTTGTCATCGATCCAAAAATATGCGATTTTAATTGCAAGCGCAAAAGACATGTTCATGTAAATAAATTTAAATCGTTTAGTTTGGAACGTGTGATAAAGCATCCTGTATTTACTTTCTTAATCGTTAAGGCCGTGTGTAGTGTGAGCTGCAAACGAGGGAGAGAAACATAACGCATAATGAATAGAAGAAATGTATAAACATTTATTGAAGTACATTTTACATTTCGAGTTGTTGTAAGTCTTACATTAATCGAGTACTGTTCCATGCTTAAACTCTTTTGTTTGTTTAGAAAAATGTAAAAAGGTTTTAAGGCGGTAAACATATTATTTCAATATGTACATACGTTTGCATTGCTTTAAGGGTTGTTTAATTATTTATAATGTGAAGACTTAGTTTGCATTTTGTATTATCTCATGTAATTAATAAAATTTAAAATTAAGTTTGTCTTTGTTGATGACAATACACACAGAAACATAGGGCAAGAATATCAATATATTGTCTTTAATTATTTTGTTATGCCTTGTCTCAGACTAATGCTTATATTCCAAGATTTTGTTTGTTGATAGTTGGCACGAGTAAACGGTATATTGTCAGCAATAATATAGCGACATAAACGCACGAACCATCGAATAACGTATGATAGTATCTTGACAAAGCAGTACTATCTAGAATAAATTGAAATGCTGGAGGAATGATGCAATAAATACCGCCCAATAAAGCAGCGCAACAAGTAAATATGCTATCGAGTATCTAAATGAGTGATGGTTGTGGAAACGTAGTGGTAAATAAAGATGATTCCGTTCAGATTAGTTGACAATATCGTCACATTGTTGGCAGGTAAACGTGATTTGTGAACAGATATTCAGGTGTAAAATAATAATACAAACATCTGCTCGTTTCATAATACCTAACTGTGAATGAGAAGCACTATATATTGAAACTGATTAAGAAATTCGATGAATTGCCGTTCCAGCCAGATGTTATAAAAAAGTAACCAACTGGGCACGAACATTGCTGAAATAAATATGATCTTGATCAAACTAACTGTCTGACCATGATTTGTAAAATATTGCGAAACAATGTCAGATAAAATGTTCTTAAAGAACGATAGTGCCGAAACGTATATCACGAAAGTTCTTACGCGATATTGTATTGACATGCTCACAGATTGACAAAATGACAATTTCCCAATATTTGTTTGGCTTTCAAGATTCCTCCAAATGAAGGGTAAGTGGATATAAAGGATCGTTATTCTTTACGTAGAAATAATTTCTTGAACTTCGTATGCTTCTAATACTATAAGGTATGTGGCAGATCATAATTTGAATTGGACACAATTACAATAAAACGTTTGTAAAACCAAACCATGGAATATTTAGAAATGTGTATGTTTTTTTTTCTTTATTCAGTAGAATAACGATAGTAATACTACACTTGAGGTCTTTAGCTAGTGTGCTTATATCTTTAAAGTAATGACATTTATTATAAAACTTAAATTATTATTCAATTATCATTATTACGGTAAACATCAGGGGTGGGCACTCTTTATATAACTTACCACATTAGTATCACTTCCTAGCCCCAATTTGACCTTTGATTTACATTTTCATTAATCTGGTATATCTAAATGCCTGTCAATACACGCCGCCATTAACATATTGGTATTGTACTCAAGGCTGATAAGCCTTCGATCGGCTGACAGACAGCGGATGAGATCTGGTTTTCACATCAACACAGGGAGATATGAGACGCTGCGGTCTCGTGTCAGATGTTCTGCACTATCTTTGTGTTTATATCATTGAAAATAATCATTTCGATGGAAGACAACTGGTTTATAGGACAAACGGCACCCGGACAATCGGCTCCAATAAAAGTGGGCCGAATGTGGCCAGTTTTTACCACATATGAATGATTTGTAAAACACTATCTAGAGAACCACTTTACGATTTTACAAAAGAAAATATAACTCTTCTGGTCCTTGTGGTTTCACAGACGAAAATGAGTATAATGATATAAACCATGTTATCCCTGGGACTTGTCCATTTTTTAGGTAGTTAGTGGGGCATGACATTTTTTCATATTTTCAGTCGCGCACGCGCTCTTGAAAATATCAGTTATCCCCTTTACTGGGAAATTATTGCTCGGTTTTACCCCGAACGCAAACAAATTCCATAGTTATATTAAAAAAATCAACTGATGCTTTTTTGTTGTTGGAAAAAAGTAGACGTTGTAATTTATTAGAGATTGCTGCACACTTACAGTTCATTAATTTTATTCACCTTGGGGCAGGTAAGCCTTAAGAAAATTCGTGGGAACGAAGCTCCGTCTGCATGTTTTATTATAAAAAAAAACACTACTTTTCATCATTAAACATCGTTCCACACATTGTAGTAATTGTATTTCGTGAATCTGCATGTTCTACTCATTATTTATATAATACGACACTTTGAACTCTTTTGTTTGTGTTAACACATATGAAGTATAGATATAATAATGTTACATTAATGTGTAAAAAGTTGTTTTAATTTACGCAACCAAAATCGTGAATATGAGAATACTTTGCACACGTTCCGGATGTCCTTCTGATTTAACATATCATGTTTTGTTGTGTATATTTATATCTGTAATGATTTGAAGACGCGATACAATTAAGTGTCCCATTAAGTCTATACGTAATTTATATTCATGGTTTGCGATTATTCACTATATATTCGCGTTAGCATAGTGAAAGGCTCTCAGATAACTTAAAGGGACTGTCAACCACGAATGACAAAAAAATAAATAGAAAAGTTCTAAAATAACGTACTTTTTTTACAATTATTAGTTTATATTGATTTATATTGATTAAAATATCACGACTGGTATATAACATTTCTTGAAAAAAGTTCTTAAGTTTTCCTATTTTCAGTATATTCGGTAATACATTTTACTGGGTATGTCTACCAGGTAACTACCAGTTAACTATAAATTACGCAAGTAGATTGATCATCCTCGTCACGTGGTAAACCCAGGAATGCAAATAGTGAATTGTATATATATTATATATAAAATGATCAATCTACTTGCGTTATTAATATTGTGTATATCGTTATGTCACCTATTTTCGCGATGGACTTTCGATTTCACATCGCTTCCTTTATTACTGAATATACTGAAAATATGAACTTTTTTCAAGTAATGTAATATACGAGTACCAGTCGTGATATTTTAATCAATATAAACTAATAATTTTAAAAACATATGGTTTTTAGAACTTTTCTTTTTTCGTCATTCGTGGTTGACAGTCCCTTTAACATGAGTTACGGTTAACGCGACATATTTACTATTTTACAGCATTTGTCTAACTAACTTCTAGATTAAACTTTCTTAATAAATAAAGCATGTACTTGCTAATCTATTAATTCAATGTGTCCCCACTATTGTTCTGTGGAATACTCTCCGGCAGATGTAAATTAAATGTTTAAGTTTCGATGCTACCAAAACCGCAAGCTGATTTATGAAAAAACTGTAATAATCTTTTGCGATTCGTTTTCGTTTCCGTAACATATGTTTACAAAATTATTGATTCACCCACTAAGCAATTTTTATTAAGAAAATACATGACCTTAAGCATGGAGTTTATGCATTGCAAATCAAATTTTTAGGGTGTTGCAAAGAACTCATTTTGGTCATCTAGAGTCGCGTACCCCACTTCACAAGACACACTGAAACTAGGACAATACTTTGAACGTGCTTATTTTGCTTATCGCCTACAAACCTAACGGCCATTAGATGACACTTTTCGGAAGCATAACGTACAAGTTATTAATTGAAAGAATCTGAAAACATATGTATACGTTTAACTACTATAGTATGTACTAGTGCCACTTTAAGAGCTATAGTACTTAGGCAGAGTATTTAATATATTAATTGAAGTGAAATACGCCAGGACGCTGGCTTAGAGATCGAGAGGTCCCTGGTTCGAATCCCGCCCTGACCACTGGAATTTTCCTGAGCATGAAATTTATCCCACATCTGCTCCTCTCCACCCAGGTGTATAAATGGGTACCTGTTAGGGAAATAAGCCAATGTGCGCCGGCTGCATACTGTGCCAAGATGTTAACGGACGACTTATGACCCAGTGACCAGGGGGAAAATGTCAAGCGCCTCTGAACGCACATACTGTATGAAAAGGGCGCTATGTGAATGTGGCAAAACATTTTTTTGCAACTATTCAATGGCATTTTCATTGCGATGACTAACAGAAACACGTCCATGACGCTAAACGTTTTTTTTTAATGATAGACTCACGTCATCCTTTTTGTAAGAAAAACACAGACAGAGCATGAGTAATGATATAAAGGTAAGATTGACTAGGTAGAATATCCAAATTCAACAGCAACAGTTGTCATCAATCAACCTCATTTTCCATCCATTACAAGCTTACCGATGCCAAAATCTGAAGGACTCTTACTCATTTGAAGAAATTGTACAACGATTTCTCAATCGTTCATGTAACTCACAGTATACGATCCCGTATGCGGCTGGGTCTACTTGCAGAGCCATTATCCATAGAATACAAAATGTAATCAGTTCAATTGCAACAGAGTGGATGCCTGTGAAATGTATCCTCATTTTCGGACACAATCAAATCACCGTATCATCTGATTGATACATACATTTACTAAAAGTATTAAATCATTTATGAATGTTGCTAACCACAATTTTCAGGAATAGAACATCTTTCTGGCTCATGCAAACCACAGTGTTACGGAACATAACACCTGATAGAGTTACTCTGGAGGCACGAAGGCTTGATCATTGCATCGTCAAGCAATTATTAAAGACCATTGTGTTAATAGGGATCACGAGTTTTTGCATAATGCTGTGGTTTGTTCAAAGGTGATGATCCATGTTTTATTCGTCTAGTTTCGTTTCTGCTCTTTACGTCCTGTGTGTAATTGTTGAACAATACGACATTTGAAAAAATTACCGTAAAGGGTACATGATGCAACTCTAGTTTCATTTAGTTTTCATTGAATTTGTCAGAGTATAGCAGCGGTTTGCCAAAACAAGTGGATGTATCAATATTTTGCGTCATTTTACATTTGACATTTTTTGTGTGTAAATGTTGTTATTTGGTATGTTTTTAACATTTTAACAACATCGCGATGTGATGCTTACATTAATACATAAGTCAATTAATCTTTGATTTGTGAAGAAAATAATTAAAGTTTTGGTAACAACAAATATGGATTTAGAATCGCGTCTAAGCGTGGGAATGCGTGAACCACTGCATAATCAATAAGATATTAAGGCGATGACATGCAGCGTGTATTGCGATTATATTAAAAGATAACGATTATTTACCTGTTCTCTCACGCATACGCGAAAGCTTTAAAGGGCAATAAATTGTGATCTACAACATGCCTTTTATATTTTTTATACATATAACAATAAACGCAAGGTTAAACTATTGACAAACGACCTATTTTGCCAAGATTGTAGTTTTACCAAATCAAATAACGAACATATAAAACAAATACATTTTCGTATACTCGAATAATTGTTTCTGATGCAACTGTCAGCAAAAACAGCAAAAACAGGTTTTAAAGATAAAAACGCGGCTTTAACAGATCATGAAAGTAGGATGACCAACGAGGTTAACTGAGGGTTCAGTATAAAAAAAACACTTGCAAAGGAAGTTCCATATTATTTTTGTTTACGCCAGTGCTATGATTTAAACTAATATCGATCAATGAGCATGATCATCGTAACCTCACTGAGTGACTCATGCAATCACGGTAACGGCATTTAGATGAGTAATGTTCGGTTTCTGATATATCAGTGCTTACAAGAACAGTTTCACCAACTGTGTTTGTCAATTATCTACATCAGAATCGCGTGCATCTTGCGTAACGATGGGATTAATAAAATTATTAATTTGTTGAAAATATAGGTTACACAAAACATGTACTCTTATGTTGAAACGTTCAATACATTGCACCTTTGCGCAGGAACGCCCGTAGGACGTTTATTTGTGTCTGAACTTTTATTTATGTTTGGTTACTTTATAAGTTGTGAATTTCTATAATTTATGTAAACAAATTGTGTAACATCACAATAATCTTAAGGGATGTTGCGGCAGTTTATTTAACCGATGATATATTTATGGTAACACCGATGCTATTATCACAACCTAATAGTTTTGTTATCAGAATCATTACACAATTATGACCGAGTAGGTTCATAATAGGTACTCAGTGGTTCGATCCCAGGTGCGGTTAACTTTTTTTTATTCTTTTTTTCTTTCTTTTATTTCACTTTAGTTTTTTTCCTGGAGCTCTTTAGTCCTGTTGTTTACATTAATCAATTTAAAGCATTTAATCACAAACTTCAAAACATGCCGAAATCTGTCAACAAGTCCCTGTTATGGATGATTAAGGTCGAGTTTGATACTGTATGGTCTTATGTTTGTGATTAAATATTGTATTAGTGTTGTGTTTTAGTAAGCCGTTGTGATCCCAATTAAGATTGTAAACAATCTATAATGTTTATGCATATCTCTAACAGTCTATGTACCGGTACTTGGGTTTCGCCTAATTGCTGTATTTTAGGAAATTTGACATAGACGGTAGGGATAGTTAAACAAAAAAATCTCTGTTAAAAGTGCGGTGACCCCCCTTTTTTATTTTTGTTTTATGATAACAATACGTAGATGAACATATTTGAGCAGTTTCGCAAAAAGTTATTAGATAGAACTTTTTTAACTTCCATTTTTGTGTTAAAATAGTAAAAAAAATACGTTTTTTTGGGTGACATAAAAATTATAAAAATTAAAATTTCTTAAAATTTAACTTGTGTTCTCCATTTTTTGGTAGTTTGTGGTTTAATTAAATGGTATATGATATATATTAGCTTATATAATATCAATATGTTGCCAATTTCATAGGTTATTAATCATTTTTATGCAATTAGAGATTTTTCAGTTTTAATGAAAAAGTACATGTTATATAATGGTGAATAAAATCAAAACAAGGCCAGTGACCCTATGTTTTTATTTCATTTTTCATATAGTATTTGTATGTAGTACTTGAATATAAATTTTGAGCAAAAGTTATTAGATGGAAAAAAAAAACAGCAAAACTGCAGCAACACCCCTTAATTGAAGTTTGAGAATTATTAGTGGATTTAAGTATGTGTAATGTTGTTTCTGGTGTCAATTTATAGTTTACTTATATTATTATGTAATGTGAATAAATCGAGGGTCATTGTGATGTTTGGATAGCCAAAAACCAGTTTAATCCCAGTTAAATCCCACCCTCTCGACACCGTACCACACCAAATCTATGTTTTGCATTGGTCGTTCCAACGCGGTGACAATAATTTAATGCTTATTTACCTTTGTTTTTCGTGTTTTTGCCACATTTTTAATTGATTGTGTATTGGTAATGAACCACAAATGAATATCCTCATAGTGATGGGGAAATGTATCTCCAGCTGATGCAACATGAGTTTCAGATTTTTAATTGTTGTTACCAATGATGGGCAATGTGCGGGGTGTATGGGTGCGTGTGTGTGCGTCTGTATGTGCGTGCGCGCATTTAGAAGCTATGTTAGCGAAGTATATATGGTACAGCAAATGCCAATGATGTCAACATTTTTTTTTTATTGTTTTGCAGTCAACATTCATGTAACGATATTTTGACTATGCAGATCATGCGCCTATCCTAGATCGTGTACATCAATCGATCTAACACACAACGCACTCTTGCCGACAAATTGACAAAGCCGAATGTTTATTGTTATAGCTCATGTGAACTTATGGGAAATCGTTCTGGACAGGTAGTTTGTTCGGATGAGGCAACCGAGAAAGGCGAATGTAAATAACCGTTCCCTACAAAGAGCATGTGCAATATTATGTTAACTTGCAATATTCAAGTGGAACTGTCTGAGTATGTGTTCATCAGTTTCTCAATTAACTAACAATAGTGCATATTAATATATATTGCAAAATATGTTGTACTCCGGTGGAATAAACTTGTATCGCGATTTAAATCTCTGATAAATGAGTACTTCGTCCTTGTTTCTTTTTTAACATGTGTTCGTGTCATTGTATGATCGTGCCTAATGGTGCATGATTTAATGTCAATATCAAGATAAATTGTATGAATGATACTTTAACAATTTTCGTTGGTATATTTCATGAATGAGCAAGATCTTTTTATAAAGAGAACATTATATTGTTTACATTTTTATTGACATGCTTACGATTACTTGTAAAATGTTATTGATTTAATGTATTTTTATTTCACCTAAAATAAACATTTTATTGATCATTTTATTTCATGTACGAAGTATAGATATATAATTCTTCTTTTGAGAGCTTTTTATAAAAAGAACATTATAGTGTTTACATTTATATTGACATGCTTATGCATAATTGTACACTGTAATGTATTAAATGTTGTTTTTTTTTTCAAATAAAATAAACATATTTTATTTTTGCTTTTGTTTTATGTACGCGATATATATAAATCTTCTTTTGAAAGCTCTTTATGACCATAAGCATTTTTGTTAAATATTTATGACGACATGAACTTTTGACATTCAATAGAAGGCAGTTTTGTAACAAACAACTGATTCAGCAATTGAACAACTTCTAACAAATATTTTCCCATCCAATAAATAACGGTTATAAAGACTTCTCCATTGACTACAAACGCCCTTACTCAAACTAGGCAAAAGCTTACCAAGGTTTGTGTAGACTGATTATAATTATATTCGTTGATTGCACAAATTTTACCGATGAGGAGCTCAACCGTGTGCACCAAGAATCTGTACTGTGGTTCGTATTTCACTTAAATTGCCACCATTATTTTGAATAGGTTTCTAGGCTGAATTATTTATTGTTACGCCCTATTCAGAGGTAAGTATAATCGCCTAGAGGTGAACTATGAAGGCATTACTACCTAGATAGACGCTATTCACAAGTTTCAAACGAATTCCATATTGATGTATTTTTATAAAATAATAATGCTAATCTGCATAAAGATAAATTTATGGCATAAAAAGTGTGGGAAAACTATTCTGTCTATAAACGTTCGTTCAAAAGATGCCAGTGGGTGTCAGTCATTTAAAGCAGACAAGGCATTCACTTATAGCAATGATACAGGTAGAACAACACGCTGCATATTTAATGTAAAACCATAATGAAACTAATAACAACATGTTAAAAGGGTTCTGAACTCTGTTTGGGGTTTGTTTACTCTTGTAAGAAAAGACACGCTCAATATAACAATTAGTTCCGTGAGTTCAAAATAATCATCAAAGTTATTTAAATTTAATTAAATAGGTTACGTCGTGCAGTTGGACTTTGCAATGTTTTGTCATACCATTCCTTTAAAAAGATAAAGTAATATGTCAAAGCAATGCATCGTAAAGAATCATTGGTAACCTTATTAAAGACTCGCTTTCTAACACAATTCATGAACTCGTTTGATAAAATAATAAACTTAACTTGGTTTGAGTATTTGAACGTAAAGATTTCGTCGTATTCAGTTGATGTTAAAGAACCATCGCCCGCGCTTTTGTTGAGTCGGGTAATAGTTTTCGCAATAGCGTCTTTATTGTGATAAACCTGACAAATTAAAACATTCGTTAATAAGGCTTTGAAATTGGCACAATATATCGTTTTTGAAGATGAGTCCAAGAATCAAAGACAAATATTATTGATGAAAATACGTTGAATTATAACTCGACAATAAGGGCAAACATCAAAGGCATTCCAAGATGTAAATATTCTTGTCTACTTTTGTATTTAGTCTTTATCATTAAAACCAGAAATCCTCGCGTGGAAAACTCATTTTGATTAATTTAAATTATATAAGGAATAAAAGCTGTTTTCATAATGGGGGCATAAATTAACAAATATTTGTCGCTGATTGTACTTTTTCATTTTCTTCCAATTCCATCATGTGAATTGGACACAATTACAAAAATGTTTGTAAAACGAAACTAGGGACTATTAAGAAATGTGTATGTGTTTTCATTTAGTAAAGTAACGATATAAATACTATATTTGAGGTATAAATTTACAGTGCTTATATCTTTAAAGTAATATTATTTATTATCAAACTTCAATTAAATTCAATTATTATTATTACGGCAAACATTTTGGGGGGGGGATGACACTCTATATATAACTTACCACATTAGTATCATTTCATAGCCCCAATTTGACATTTGATTTATATTTTCATTAACCGGGTATATGTACATGCCTGTCAATACACGCCGCCAGTAACATATTGGTATTGTACCCAAGGCTGATAAGCCTCCGATCGGCTGACATACAGCGGCTGACATCTGGTTTTTACATCAACAAAGGGAGATATGGGACGCTACGGGTCAGTGTCAGCGGCTCTGCAATATCTTCGTGTTTATATTGTTAAAGAAAATCGTTTCGCTTGAAGACAACTGCTTTATAGGACAAACGGCACCCGGACAATCGGCTCCAAGAAAAGTGGGCCAAATGTGGCCAGTTTAAACCACATATGCATGATTTGAAAAAAACTTTCTAGAGAACAACTGTTAGATTTTACAAAGTAAATATTACTCTTCTTTTCCTTGTGGTTTCACAGACGAAAATGAGTAAAGACATATAAACTGTGTGACCCCTGAGACTTGGTCATTTTTTTTCTTAGGTAGTCAGTGAAATGACATTTTTCAGTCGCTCAAGCGCTCTTAAAAATATCAGTTATCCCCCTTTACTGAGAAATTATTTCTCGGTATAAACCCGTACGCAAACAAAGTTAATATATATATTAAAAAAATCAAGTGATGCGTTTTTGTAGTTGGAAAAAAAATAGACGTTGTAATTCATCAGAGATTGCTCCACACTAACAAAACATTAATTTTATTCACCTTGTGACAGGTAAGCATTTGGAAAATCCGTGGGAACGAAGCTCCGTCCGCATGTTTTATTATCAAAGAAATACTACTTTTCTTCATAAAACATCATTCCACACATAGTAGTAAATGTCTTTCGTGAATCTGCATTTTCCACAAATATGAATGTATTTATATAATTAGACACTTTAAACTCTTTTTTTTGTGTTTACACATATACCGTATAGAGATAATAATGAGATATAAATGTGTATTTTTTTATATAATTTGCGCAAACATAATCGTGAATATGAGAATCCTATTCACACTTTCCAAATGTACTTCTACTTAACATATCTTTCATGTTTTTTTTGTATATATATATTTATAGTGCTAATGAGTTGGGGAAACGATAACATTAAGTGTTCAATTTTTTGGATATTTAATATATATATTTATTGTTGGTGTTTATCCACCTTATATTCGCCGTAGGGGACGGCTCTCTTATAATTTAATAAGAGTTACGATAAACACGATAAATTTACTATTTCACACTCTTCGTCTAATTTAATGATAAAATAAACTTCCTAAATAAATTAAGCATGTACTTATGTATTAACAAAATGGGTTTCAACCCTTGTTTCTATGGAATACTCTCCGACAGATGTCCATTACATGAAAAGTTACAATGCAAGCTGACTAATGAAGACACCTGTTATAATCGTCATGTAATTATTTTTCGCTTTCTGTAACATATGTTTACACCGTTATTGATTCACTCACTTAGTATTATTTATTTAGAAAATACATGATTTGAGTTTATGCCTTGCGTATCAAACAATAAATTCTTTTTGGTCAACTCGAGACGCGTACCCCACTTCAAAAGACTAAAGTGAAAATAAGAAAATAATGTGAAGGTCTTTCTGACTCATGCAAACCACAGTGAAAATGAACATAACAGCTGATAGAGTTACTCTGAAGGCATGAAGGCTTGATCATTGCATCGTCAATCAATTATTTAAGAACATTGCGTTAATAGGGCTTAAGAGTTTTTGCATAATGCTGTGATTTGCTCATACTGCAATATACGTGGAAGTTGGTTTAATAAAACAATATTGTTTTGACACTTATAACTCTTTAAGCAATATATAATAAATAAAGCAATAACAATCTTATTTCGATATGCACTTGTGACGAATACTTAGGTAATTATATCAAGAAGTGTTTAAGTATTTGTGAGTTGAAGAATACGTTTGCCATTTGTATTGTCTTGCTCATTCAATTAAAAAAAACTCACGTATGATTTGATTGATGACAAATAAAAACAGTACATAGTGCACGCATATAAATAAATTGTCTTCAATTATGTTATTACGCCTTGTCTCAGACTAATACTTATATTCCAAGATTTTGTTTGTTGATAGTAGCCACGTGTTAACAGTATATTGTCAGCAATAATATAGCGACATAAAAACACGAACTATCAACTTACGTATGATAATATCTTAACAAAGCAGTACTATCTAGAATAAATTAAAATGTTGGTGGAATGATGCAATAAATATCGTCTCATAAAGCAGCGCAACAAGTAAATATGCTATCGAGTATCTAAATGATTGATGGTTGTGGAAACGTAGTGATAAATAAAGATAATTCCGTTCAGATTAGTTGACAATAGCGTTACATTGTTGGCAGAAAACCGCGATTTGTGAACATCTATTCCGATGTAAAATAATAATGCAAACGTCTGCTCTTCCCATAAAACTTTTTTTTGAATGAGAAGCACTAAAAAGAAAATTGCGAAAACTGTTCTTGTAAGCAGTGATCTATCAGACACCGATCATTACTCATCTCAAATGCCGTTACCATGATTGCATGAGTCATCCAATAAGGTAACGATGATTATGCCCATTGATCGGTGTTATCGAAAATCATAGTACTGGTGAAAACAAAAATAATACGGAACTTCATTTTTTTATGAACTCTGCGTTAACCATATTGGTTATTCTTCTTTCTTAATCTGTTAAAGCTGAAATTAACTTTAAAACCTGTTTTGCTGTTTTTGCTGACAGTTGCATCAGAACTTACAAATCGAGTGCGCGAAAAGATATTTTTATTTGTTCGTTATTTGATTTTGTAAAACTGCAATCTTGGAAAAATAGGACAACACTAACTTAACAAACGGTCGTTTGTTAATATTACAACCTTGAGTTTATTGTTAAGTATACAAAATGTAATAGTCATGTCATAAAGCTTTCGCGTATGCGTGAGAGAACAGGTAAAAAATGGTTATCATTTATGATAATCGCAATACACGCTGTATGTCTTCGCCTGAATCTCTTATTGACTGTGCAGTGGTTTAAGTATTCCCACGCTTAGACGTGATTGTCAATCCATATTTGTTGTTACCAAAACTATAATTATTTTCAATAATTATTTTCTTCACAAATCCAATATTTATTGACGTATGTAATAACATACCAAATAACAACATTTACACAAACATGTAAAATGTACAATGACACAAAATGTTCATAGATCAACTTGTTTTGGCAAACCGCTGCGATACTCTGACAAGTTCAATGAAAACTAAATATAACTAGTGTTGCATCATGTCCCCTTTACGGTCTTTTTTTTTCATGTGTCTTATTGTTTACCAATTACATACATAACATAAAGAGCAGAAACGAAAGCAGATGAATAAAACATGGATCATCACCTTTGAGCAAACCACAGCATTATGCAAACACTCGTGATCCCTATTCACGCAATGGTCTTAACTAATTGACCAGTCGCCAGATGTCAATCAAACTCACGGACAATCAATCAGATTTATTTTATTGCGGCCACATGGTCCGACAAATAAAGAGTGTCGGAGTAATTGAATAAGCGTTTTATGTAAACAAAAACTAATGGGCGGAGCGATCGCTTATTTGGCGACTGGTTTATTGCTTGACGATGCAATGATCAAGCCATCATGACATAAGAGTTACTTTATCAGGTGTTATGTCCAGTTACATTGTGGTTTGCATGAGTCAGATAGATTTTCTATTCCTAAAAATTGTGGTTAACAACAGAACGTTCATGAATGATTTAATACTTATGGTATACGTATGTATCAATTAAAAAATTCGTTGATTTGAGTATGTCCGAAAACGAGGCCACATTTCACGAGCATGCTCTCTGTTGCAATTGAACTGATTACATTTTGTTTTCTTTTGATAATGGCTCTGCAAGTAGACCCAGCCGCATACGGGATCGTATACTGTGAGTAACATGAACGATTGATAACTCGTTGTACAATCTCTTCAAGTTAGTCACAGTCCTTCAGAAATTGGCATCGGGAAAGCTTGAAGTGGATGGAAAATGAGGTTCATTGGTGACAACTGTTGCAGTTGAATTTGGTTATTCTGCCATGTCAATCTTACCTAAACAGTTTTTCTTCATAAAAAAATAGACTCTTACCAAAAGGATTGCGTAAGCCTATCATTTAAAAAACGCTCAGCGTCATTGACTTGTTTCTGTAAGTCATCGTAATTTAAATGCCATTGAACATTTGCAATGTATTTCACTTCAATTAATAAATTAAATACTCTGCATAAGTACTATAGCTCTTAAATTGGCACCAGTACATACTATAATTGTAAAACGTATAAACATGTTTCCACATTTTTTCATTTAATAACTTGTACGTTATGCTTCCGAAAAGTGTCATCTTATGGCCGTTAGGTTTGTAGGCGATAAGCACGTTCAAAGTATTTTCCTAGTTTCAGTTCGTCTTGTGAAGTGTGGGGTGCGCGACTCGAGATGAACAAAAAGAGTTCGTTGCAACACCCTGAAAGGTTGATATGTACGGCATAAACTCAAAAATTAAATTCACGTTTTCTCTAAATAAATAATTATAAGAGGGTTAATCAATAATGATGTAAACATATGTTACGGAAAGAGAAAAAGAATCACAGGAAGATTATAACAGGTGTCTTATTAGTCAGCTTGCATCGTTAATTTTCATGTTATTTACATCTGTCGAAGAGTATTCCATAGAAACAATTGTTGAAACCCATTTTATTAACAGATAAGTACATGCTTAATTTATTCAGTAAGTTTATTTCATCCGTAAGTTAGACAAATGCTGTAAAATAGTAAATTTATCGTGTTTATCATAACTCAAATTATGTTATAAGAGAGCCGTCCCCTATGCGAATATATAGTGAATAAACACCAACCATAAGTATATAAATTAAATATCCAAACAATTGAACACTTAGTTTAATCGTTTTTTCAAATTATTACAACTATAAATACAAAAGGATACATTTAATCAGAAGTACGTATGGAACGCGTGAATAGTATTCTCATATTTCCATTATGTTTGAATTTAATTAACTTTTCACACATTTATATCGCATTATTATCTCTATACTTCATATGTTTATACGCAAAAAAGAGTTCAAAGTGTCTTATTATATAAATAATTTTGATATAAGTAGAAAATGCAGATTTACGAAATACAATTAAAAAAATGTTTGGAACGATGTTTTATGATGAAAAGTATTATTTCTTTGATAATGAAACATGCAGACGCAGCTTCGTTCCCACGGGTTTTCCTTAGACTTACCTGTCCCAAGGTGAATGAAATTAATGTTCTGTAAATGTGGAGCAGTATCTGATAAATTACAACGTCTACTTTTTTTCAACCACGAAAAAGCACCAGATGATGTTTTATCAAATGTAAAGACAAGATTTGCTTTCTTTCGAGGTTATATCGTAAAATATTTACTTAGTAAAGGGAGACAACTGATATTTTCAAAAGGGCTTGCGCGACTCAAAATATAAAAAAAAATCTTCTTTTACGGAGAAAATATTTCTCGGTATTATTCCGAACGCAAACACATTTTCTTTTTATTTAATGCTTTTGGGACTTTTTTTTAATTAATTATCTTGCAAGTGTTAAATGTCCGTACTATTTTCTTATTGAAAAGAGTTAATAAATCAACTGTCCAGCGCCATGTTGGATTATCATGAAAATTTGCCTTGGATTTCAAAAGAAATTGCCGTACCAACGACAAGGGCCTTCATGTGGTTGAGTCGTCGTGACTTGAGTGAAAACAATCCATACGTTAACCTGTAAAGAAAAGTAAACAACTCTTGTAGGTTCCGATATTGCTGTCTTCATAAATCAAAATGCTTATATACTAACTATTTTAAAAGATATACATTGACAGATTAACTTTTTGTCATTTTGACATGGCGTAAAACACGTGGTTTCCTTAATAATATGTCCAATTGATTCGATAATAGGTCGAGCAAGGCTCGCCTTTTCCTACGCCATAGCTCGTCTGATATTTCAAGAAATTAAAATTCACCAACTATATATTCTCTTTATGTTTTGAGAGAAAATATTGTAAAAATAACGGAAGATAATAAATGATGCGAATATCTTATTATCTTAAATTAAATTATCAACGAATGAGTATTCCAAACCGGTCGACTTTCTTTGCAATACAATAATAAATTACATATCAATGTACATGTGTATATTACAAACACCACTCTTTTGAATTGATATTTTGAAAGATTTTGTTACAATGTAAATAAAAAAAATATAAATTCACGCAAAAATTACAAGTATTGACATAATCCTAAATGTGCCAATCATAGTGCGATTGGTAATAGTGTACATCAATGCAGAGAGAGTAAGTAATCATGATTGTAGATAATTGACAAATGAAGCAGTGTTGGCGGTTTTATTACCCTAATAATGCATCTTTCTGAAGTAACATTGCTCATCAGAATACATATTGTACCTTTCTCATCTCAGCAAGATTGAAAACAGATTTTACCTTTTTCATCTGAGCCAGGTGGCGTACATGTGCAAAAGTATTTAGTACAAATTATAAATGATGTTCTTAACATTTGCTTTTACAGTACAATCAATATTTCTGGATATTGCTCCATGCATTTCATTCAGTTTTAAATCATGCTGTAATTATCGCAATCGAGTAAAAATAACTAAGTTGAAACTAAACTGAAGTCTAATCGTTTTGTCATTGTTAAACGAGATCCATATAATACACATTTATAGCATAATTATTTTCAGTAAATGTATTCAATGAAACAATATCGAACAATATCGAAGAGTTGGATGTTAACACGACCACGCCCATTGGATAAAATGTAAGATCACATTACATGTAAGATTTAAGGTAATTTCGTAAGAATGAACGAAATCAAAAGCGCGTTATGCAAGGATCAAAGTATGAGCAAAGTAACTCATTTTGATATTCCAAATAATCAATCGATTGCAGCAGTTCACTTGTCTTTTAGCGAAATGATTATCTTCAACAATATAAACACGAAGATATTGCAGTGCCGCTGACACGCGACCGCAGCGTCCCATATCTCCATATGTTGATGTGAAAACCAGATCTCAGCCGCTGTCTGTCAGCCGATCGAAGGCTTATCAGCCTTGGGTACAATACCAATATGTTACTGGCTGCGTGTATTGACAGCCATGTAGATATACCCGTTTAAAGAACATGTAAATCAAAGGTCAAATTGGGGCTAGGAAGTTCTTCTATGGTGGTCTGGTTATATGAAGAGTGCCCGTCCTTGATGTTTACCGTAATAATAATACTAATTGAATACTTATCAAAGTTTGTAATAATAAATGTCATTACTTTAAAGATATAAGAACTATAGCTTTAGACCTCAAACTAGCCTTACAGTCATTATTTTACTAGATGAAATCAAAACATAAACATTTCTTATTATTCCATGGTATCGTTTTACAAACGTTTTCATTTAAATGTTATCCAAATTAAATGACGATCTCTTACATACGTCATGGTATTAGCAGCAAACGCAGTTCAACTTATTATTATTAAGTCAAGAATAGTGATCGTTTATTTCCACTTCTCCTCCATAAGGAGGAATCATGAAAGCCAAACAAATATAGGAAAATTGTCATTACGTCAATCGATAAACATGTCTTTTCAATATCGCATTAGAAGTTTCATGATACACGTTATAGCACTATCGTTCTTTAAGAAAATTGTATAAGACTTTAGTTTGCAATATTTTACAATTAATGATCAGACACTTGGTTTGATCAAGATCATATTTATTACATCAAGTTTCTTACCCACGTGGTTATTATTTTATACCACCTAGCTGGTACGGTAATTCATTGAATTACTTAATCAGTTTCAATTTTCTTTTAAGTGCTTCTCATTTAAAATTAAGCTTTATGGGAAGAGCAGATATTTGCATTATGATTTTACACCGGAATATCTGTTCACAAATCACGATTACCTGCCAACAATGTGGCGATATTGTCAACTAATCTGAATGGAATAATGTTGTTTTACCACTACGTTTTCACAACCATCAATCATTAAGATACATGATAGCATATATACTTGTTGCGCTGCTTTATGAGACGGTATTTAATTGCATCATTTCACCAACATTTCAATTTATTATAGATAGTTCTGCTTTGTTAAGGTATTACCATACGTTATTTGATAGTTCGTGCTTTTATTTCGCTATAGTATTGCTGACAATATACTGTTAACACGTGGCTACTATCAACAAACAAAATCTTGGAATATAAGCATTATTCTGAGACAAGGTGTAACAACATAAATGAAGACAATGTATTATATTCTTGCCCTATATTTCTGTGTTTATTTTTCATCAACAAAGGCATACGTTATTTCCATTTTATTAGTTACGTAAGCCAGATAATACTAATTGCAAACGTATTCTTCAAATAATAAATAATTAAACAATCCATTACGCAACTGAAACGTAAGTTTTCGTAACAAGTACATATTGAAGTAAAAAATATGTAATCCGCCTTTTAACCGTTTTACATTTACTTATTCTTTGGTCTTCGAGTAAAATTATTACAAGTTGCGTTCCCTTAAGCATTTCGTTTTGGTCTGTTGTTTTATTGTTTAAAGAGTTAAAATATTATAACTCTACAATATTATTGTATTTAACCAACTTACACGTATATTGCACTGGGGTCCATTCGTCCTCAAACAACACTTTAACAATTATATTTTTCAAAATAATGTTTGAACGTATGATATAATTTGAATATAAAGAAGTGAAAGTCCACAAGCTGCAGCAGTATTGCATTTCTATCATACACACCTTCGTGGTCCTTTATTTGTGGCAAGGAACCAATTGCCAAAACGGTTCAGTACGGCACAAAACGAAACAACATATACACATAGTAGCATAAAGCTTGAATTTGAAGAAATGAAAAAGTACAAAAGGATAAAAAAAATATTTCTGTATGTCAACATAATGAAATACATGTGATCCTACTATCATTTAACTTAATTAAAATGAGTTTTCCAACGCGGAACTTTCTGGGTTGTAATGATAAAGACAAAATACAAAAGTAGTAAGGACTATTTATATCTTGAAATGCCTTTAATGTATGTCTATATTTTAGACTTATAATGCAACGTATTTGCAGCAGTAATATGTGACTTTCATTCCTGGACTCATCTTACGAAATGATATATTGAGCCAATTCAAAGCCAAATTAATGAATGTTTTAATTTGTCAGGTGCAGCCCGATCAAGACGCTATTGCGCAAAATATTACCCAGTTCAACAGAAGCGATGGTTCTTTAACATCAATTACTTAACAATTTCTGAATTTTGTTACAAAGCGAGTCTTTGATAAGGTTATCAATAATACTTTACAATGTATTGATTTGGCATTTTACTTTAGCCTCTTAAAGGGATGATATGACAATAAATGTTAACTTTCAGTTGGAAGACGTAACCTCTTCAACTTAATTTTAAATACTTGTATAATTATTATGAACTCAGGAAAATAGTTGTCATACTGAGCTTTTTCTTTACTTGCAAGATAATTCAAACCCCAAACAGGATAAAGTTCCCGTATAATTAAAATATTGAATTAGTTTAATTATGTTATTAAATTAAATATGCATCTCGTTGTTCTACCTGTATGCATACTATGATTGAATGCCCTGTCTGGTATAGATGACTGTTTGACACCCGCAGGCACATTTGGAACGAACGTATAAATACAGAATAGTTTCCCACACTTGTTATGCCACGAGTTTTATCGTGATGATTAACATTATTATATAATAACAATATATCAGAATGCTATTTGTTTTTAAACTTGTTAATTGCGTCTATTATCCCCAGTACTAATATCATGATCGTTCACCCCTGAGCGGTATTACTTACCTCTGAACAGGAAATTATAATTAATAATTCAGCCTAGAAACATATTCAACATAATTGAGATAATTTAAGTGAAACACCTACCACAGTACAGATTCTTGGTGCACACGTTTGATCTCACCAGATCAATGCATGCAGTATATACTTATAATCAGTCTAAAGAAATCTTAGGAAGTTTTTGTGGAGTTTGTTCGTTGGTAGTCATTGGAGTATTTCTGTAAACCGTTATTAATGGAATTGGAAAACATTTGTTAAAAGTCGTTCCATTTCTAAATCAGCGTGTTTTGTTTCAATAATGCATTTTATTGAATGCCAAGAGTTCCTGTTGTCATAAATATGAAAAAATTAGCTTATGTTCACAAAAAGCTCTCAAAAGAAGAATAATATATCTATGTCGCACAGAAATATGTTAACAAAAAGAAACAATGACGAAATATTCATTTATCTGAGATTCAAATCGCAATACTAGTATATGCCACCGGCGTACGACATATTTTGCAATCGATTTAATTATAATATATTGTTAGTTAATTGAGCAACTGATAAAGACATAATCAGACAGTTCCACGTGAATCATGCAAGTTAACCTAATGGTCCACATGCTCTTTGTGGGGAACGGTTATTCACATTCGCCTTTCTCTGTTTCCTCATCAGAACACACTACCTTTGCAGAAAGATTTCCCATAAGCTCACAGGAGCTACAACAATAAACATTCTGCATGTCAATTTGTCGGTAAGAGTCCGTTGTGTTTTACAACGATTGATGTATATGATCTAGGATAGGCGCATGATGTTCAATGTCACAATGTGATTACATCATGTCGACTGTAAACTACGAATAATTCTCAAACTAAATTGTGTTTTAAATTGAAGATTATTGTGTTGTTACAGCATTTGTTAACAGAAATTACATTAATGTAAAACCTATAAAATAACCAAATATAAGAATACAGTTCCAACACTAATATGAATGATACGGGCTTTCCAAAGTATAGGTGCAATTTATTTAAGGTTTCAACATCAGATTACATGTTTTGTGTCACCTATATTTTTGAGAAATTAATAATATTGCTCATCCCATCGTTACGCAAGATGGATGCAATTCTGATGTAGACAATTGACAAACGCAGTTGGCGAAAACTGTTCTTGTAAGCACTGATCTATCAGACACCGAATATTACTCATCCCAATGCCGTTACCGTGATTGCATGAGTCACCCAATGAGGTAACGATGATCATGCTCATTGATCGGTATTAGTTTGAATCATAGCACTGGTGAAAACAACAATTATATAGAACTTCCTTTGCAAGTGTTTGTTTACCCCTTCGGTCATTCTACTTTCATGATCAATTAATGCTGCGTTTTTTAATTTAAACACGGTTGTTGGTGTTTTTTGCTGACAATCAGTAAGAGATAAGAAATCAGAAATAAGTATTCGAGTGAACGAAGGGATATTTGTTATTAGTTCGCTATTTGATTTTGTAAAACTGCAAACTTTGCAAAATAGGACAACACTAACTAAACAAAGGGTCGTTTGTTAATATTATAACCTTGAGTTTATTGTTAAGTATACAAAATATAATCGTCATGTAACACCTTACAAGTTATTACCTCATAAAGCTTTCGGGTATGCGTGAGAGAACAGGTAAATAGTCGATATCTTTTATGGTAATCGCAATACACGCTGCATGTCTTCGCCTAAAACTCTTACTGATTTTGCATTATTTTACGCATAACCCACGCGTAGTCCCGATTCGCAATCCATTTGTTTTAGTTATCAAAAATATAATTATTTTCTTCACAAATCCAAGATAAATGGACTTCTGAATTAATATGATCATCACATCGCGCTGTTGTTAAAATGCCAATAATATACCAAATAACAACATTTACACATGTCAAATGTACATTGACGCGAAATGTTGATACATGGCCTTGTTTTTTGCAAACCTCTGCGATATTCTGACAAATTCAATGAAAACTAAATGAAACTATTATTGCATTATGTCCCCGTTACGGTCTTTTTGCTCAAGTGTCTTAATGTTCAACAATGACGCAAAGAGCAGAAACGAAACCAGATAATAGAACATCACTTTTGAGCAAACCACAGCATTATGCAAAAACTCGTGATCCCTATAAACGCAATGGTCATAAATAATTGATTAACAATGCAATGATCAAGCCATCATGCCTTCATTGTAAGTCTATCAGGTGTTAAGTTCAGTTACACTGTGGTTTGCATGAGTCAGATGAATGTTCTATTCCGGACAATTGCGGTTAGCAACAGAACGTCCATGCATGATTAAACACATATAGTAGGTGTGTATCAATTTAACGATACGGTGATTTGAGTGTGTCCGAAAATGGTACAATTCACGAGCATCTACCTTACGTAGTTGTTGCAATTGAACTTATTGCATTTTGTATTACATGGATAAAAGCTCTGCAAGTAGACGCACCCGCATACCGGAGCGTATACTGTGACTAACATGAACGATTGATATATCGTTGTACCATCTCTTCAAGAAAGTCACAGTCCTTCAGACTTTGGCATCGGTAAAGCTTGTAGTGGATAGAAAATGAGGTTTATTGATGACAACTGTTGCTGTTGTATTTGGTTATTCTGCCAAGTCAAGCTTACCTTTACATCATTACTCATGCTCATTCTGTGTTTTTCTTCATAAAATAGACTCTTACAAAAGGCATGACGTTAGCCTATCATTAAAGAAACGCTCAGCGTCATTGCCCGTATTATGCTAGTCATCACGAGTTTAATGCCATTGAACATTTGCAAGATATTTCACTCCAACTAATGTAAATACTCTGCGTAAATGCTACATCTCTTAAATGACACTAGTGTATACTATACTAGTAAAACGCATAAACATGATTGCAATTTCTTTAAATTAATAACGTGTACGTCATGCTTCCGAAAAGTGTCATGAAATGGCCGTTAAGTTTGTAGGCGATAAGCAAAACAAGCACCTTCAAAGTATTTTCTTAGCTTTTATTTGGCGTGTGAAGTGGGGTGCGCGACACCAAATGACCAAAACGAGTTTGGTGCAACACCCTGAAAGGTAGATTTGTAAGGCATAAACTCAAAAATTGAATTTATGTATTTTCTAAATAAATAATACTAACTGGGTGAATCAATAACGATGTAAACATATGTTACGGAAAGAGAAAAAGAATCACAGGAAGATTATAACAGGTGTCTTATTAGTCAACGTGCATCGTTACTTTTCATGTAATTGACATCTGTCGGAAAGGATTCCATAGAAAAAATAGTGGAAACCCATTTAAATAATAGATAAGAACATTCGTAAGTTGGACAAATACTGTAAAATAGTAAATGTTTTGTGTTTATCGTTAGTCATGTTAAGTTATAAGAGAGCCGTCCCCTACGGGAATATACAGTGAATAAACATCAACCATAAATATAATAATTAAATATGCAAACAATTGAAAACTTAATGTAATCGTTTCCTCAACTCATTACCACTATAAATATAAAAAAGGATATATCAAATCAGAAGTACAAATGGAACCTGTGAATAGGATTCTCATTTTCACGATTATGTTTGCGCTAGTCAAATTAACTTTTTACACATTTAAATTATATACATTATTATATCTATACCTTATATGTGTAAACGCAATGAAAGAGTTCAAAGTGTCTTATTATATAAATAATTTTGTTGTGAGTAGAAAATGCAGATAAACGAAATACAATTACTACAATGAGTGGAACAATGTTTTATAATGAAAAGTAGAATTTCTTTGATGATAAAACATGCAGAGGGAGCTTTGTTCCCACGACTTTTCCTTGGGCTTACCTGTCAAAAAGCTGAATGCAATAAATGTAATGTAAGTGTTGAGCAATCTCTGATAAATTACTACGTCTACTTTTTTTCCAACTACAAAAAAGCATCAGTTGCTTTTTTAAGTATAAAGATGGAATTTGTTTGCGTTTGTGGTTATACCGAGAAATAATTTCTCGGTAAAGGGAGATAACTGATATTTTCAAAAGCTCTTGCGCGACTGAAAATGTGACAAAAAATGGACAAGTCCCAGTGGTCTTATGGTTAATATATCATTACTCATTTTCTTCTATGAAACCACAAGGACAAGAAGAGTTATATTTTCTTTGTAAAATCGTACAGTGGTTCTCTACAAAGTTTTTTTTTCAAATCATGCATATGTGGTCAAAACTGGCCACATTCAGCCTTCTTTTCTTGGTATACCGATTGTCCGGGTGCAGTTTGTCCTATAAACCAGTTGTCTTCCAGCGAAATGGTTATCTTCAATAATATTAACACGAAGATATTGCAGAGCATCTGACACGAGACCGCAGCGACCCATATCTCCCTATGTTGATGTGAAAACCAGATGTCAACCGCTGTCTGTCAGCCGATCGGAGTCTTATCAGCCTTGGATACAATACCAATATGTTACTGGCGGCGTGTATTGACAGGCATGTAGATATACACGATTAATGAAAATGTAAATCGAAGGTCAAATAGGGGCTAGGAAGTGATACTAATGTTGTAAGTTATATATAGAGTGCTCCCCCCCCCCCCNACCCCTGATGTTTACGGTAATAATGATAATTGAATAATAATTTAAGTTTGATAATAAATGTCATTACTTTAAAGATATAAGCACACTAGCTTGAGACCTCAAATGAAGTATTACTATCGTTTTTTTACTGAATGAAAAAAAAAAATACACATTTCTAAATAATCCATGGTTTGGTTGTACAAACGTTTTATTGTAATTCTGTCCAATTCAAATTATGATCTGCCACATACCTTATGGGTATAAGAAGCATACGAAGTTCAAGAAATTATTTCTACGTAAAGAATAATGATCCTTAATATCCACTCACCCTTCATTGGAGGAATTGGAGAAAGCCAAACAAATATTGGAAAATTGTCCTTTTGTCAATCTGTGTGCATGTCAATAAAATATCGCATAAGAACTTTCATGATATACGGTATAGCACTATCGTTCTTTAAAAACATTTTATCTGACTTTATTTTGCAATATTTTACAAATAATTGTCAGACAGTTAGTTTGATCAAGATTATATTTATTTCAGCAATTTTCGTACCCAGTTGGTTACTATTTTATAACACCTAGCTGGAACGGCAATTGATCGAATTTCTTAATCAGTTTCAATTTTCTTTTTAGTGCTTCTCAATAAAAATTAAGTATTTTGGAACGAGCAGATGTTTGCATTATTATTTTACACCGGAATATCTGTTCACGAATCAAGTTTACCTGCCAATAACGTTACGATATTGTCAACTAATCTGAACGGCATTATCTTTATTTTCCGCTACGTTTCCACAACCATCACTCATTTAGATACTCGATAGCATATTTTTTTGTTGTGCCGCTTTATGAGACGGTACTTATTGCATCATTCGGCCAACATTTCAATTTATTCTAGATAGTACTGATTTGTCAAGATACTATCATACGTTATTCGATAATTCGTGCTTGTATGTCGCTATATTATTGCTGACAATATACTATTTACACGTGGCTACTATGAACAAACAAAATCTTGGAATATAAGCATTAGTCTGAGACAAGGCGTACCAACATAATTGAAAACAATGTATTGATATTCTTGCCCTATGTGTCTGTGTTTATTGTCATCAACAAAGACATACGTAATTTCCAATTTTATTAGTTACGTAAGCCAGACAATACAAAATGCAAACTAATTCTTCAAAATTGAAATTATTAAACAACCCTTAAAGCAATTGAAACGTTAGTGTTCGTATCAAGTACATATTGAAATAATATGTAGACCGCCTTTTAACCTTTTAACATTTGTTCTATCGTTTAAAGTTTAAGCAAAATAAATACAAGTTACGTATCCTTAAGCATGTTGTTTTGCTTAGTTATTGTTTTATTGTTTAAAGAGTTATTATATTATAATTCTACAATATTTATTTTATCAAATTATCGCACACGTGTATTGTAGTGGGGTTCATTCGTCCTTAAATAACAAATAACACATATTTTTTTCAAAATAATGTTTGAACGTATAATAGAATTTTATTTACACTTATATGAATCATGAATATTGCTGGGCCAAGTGTGAGGTTGAGCGCTCATTAACTGGTTTAAACCCCCAATGCTTAGCATTGACCGTTCCAAGGCGGTGACCCCAGCTTTATTCTACTATGTGTATATGTTGTTTCGTTTTGTGCCGTACTGTATCGTTTTGGCAATTGGTTCCTTGCCATAAATAAAGGACCACAGAGGTGTGTATGATAAAACTGCAATACTGCTGCAGCTTCTGGAGTTTCACTTCTTCATTTTGAAGAAATGAAAAAGTACAATAGGAGAATATTTCTATATGTTTGTTTACGTCCACATAATATAAAAAACAACTTGTGTTCCTAATAACATGTTTCTGTCATGTGTGGTGTAGCATGATAAATATAAGTTAGGTGAACATAAGTATTTATTTGCTAAGTTATTATTGTTTTATTGTTTAAAGAGTTATAAGTGTCTCAAAAATATTGTTTTATTAAACCAACTTACTCGTTTATTGCAGTGGGGGTCATTCGTCCTCACACAACTCTAACACTTTTTTTTTAAATAATGTATAAGCGTCTGATTGAATTTTAAGAAAATGAACAAGTTCAATCTGCGAAAAATATTATTAATTTATGTCAACATTATGACAACAACCTGTGTTCCTGATATCATTTTACTTAATCAAAATGAGTTTTCCCACGTGAGGCTTTCTGGGTTGTTATGATAAAGACTAGATTCAAAAGTAGTCAAGAATATTTATATCTTGGAATACCTTTGATGTATGCCTATATTGTCGAGTTATAATGCAACGTATTTGCAGCAATAATATTTGACTTTGATCTTGGTGTCATCATCAAAAAATGATTTATTGTGCCAATTTCAAAGCCTTATTAATGAATGGTTTAATTTGTCAGGTGCATCACAAAAAGACGCTATTGCACAAAATATAACCCAATTCAACAGAAGCGCGGGCGATGGTTCTTTAATATCAACTGCATAAGACGAAATCCTAAATTCCAAACCAAGTTAGTTTAGAGTATCCGTAGGGAAACGTATTATTTAGTGTTTTTCATTACTTACAAGAGTATACAAAGCCAAAACAGAATTAAGTTCCATTATAAATAACTTCCTTATGGTTTTATATTGAATGTGCAGTTTGTTGTTTTACCTCTATTCATGCAATGATGGAATGACTAGTCTGGTAAAGATGACTGTTGGACACCTGCTGGCATCTTTGGAATGAACGTTTAAAGACAGAATAGTTTCCCACACTTGTTATGCCATGAATTAATATTATGCAGATTAGCATTATTATTAAATAACAATATATCAGCACTGTATTCGTTTAAAACGTGTTAATTGCGTCTATTATCCTCTGTGTAAATATCTTGATAGTTCGTATCTGAGCGAGTATACCCACCTCTGAATCGGGCTTAACAATTAATGATTCAGCCTAGAAACCTATTCATAATAATTGAAAAAAATTTAGTGAAATACCTACCGCAGTACAGATTCTTGGTACACACGTTTGGTCTCCTCATCGGTTCATCAAACATGAAATCAAAGACTATTACTATAATCAGTCTCGAAAAATATTTGGATTTTTTTTTTACTGAGTTTGCGTAAGGGCGTGTTAAATATATTTTTTTTATTATCTACCGTACTCATATTTGCCCTAAATCCGGCTTGGGCTTCTATAAACACGTTACACGTTTCGGCCCATGATTTCAATCTATTATCTATAATCCTAGTAAACAGCTTACCTAAACTACTCAATAAAGTTATATCGCGATAATTGTCCACATTATTTATACTGCCTTTTTTATGAAGTGGAATCACAAAGCTTTCCGACCATCGCTTAGGGAAATATGCGTTTTCAAAAATCGTATTAAACAATGTATAAAACACATTCATCAATGCATTTTTACCGACAGTAAACATTCCGTTTATTAAACAATCAGGACCACTTGACCTGTTGGTTTTCAACTGGTTAATGGCTGCTGTTATTTCCGTAATAGTAATACATGTGTTTAATTCACTGAACATAATTTTAAATTCATCATGTTCGTACCTATCAATAAAATACATAATATCTTCATCAGGCGTAAAATACCTATCTTCTGGGTTATTTACAGCTTTAAAATAATTTTCAAACATCGTCATTGATACATTTGACTTTTTGATACCAGCAGATTCCTTTAACATATCCCAATATAAACGAGCATTTTTGTGCCTGTTACTCAACAGTTTATTTGTTTTTTTCTTTGAAACAAGTCATTGTCGTACGTGTAAATTCATCACTGCGAAACGTTGACAGATTGTCTATAAAAGAAATCCCTTTAATTCTCATGAAAATGAATACAATGTACAATGAAGTTCAAATTCCAATAAAATCAGACCAGACCAATATTGTTTGGACAACCCCTGAAATGCAAATACTAACTTAGACAACATATGAAGTCTATAAAGCATTTTTATAGTTTGGTTCTTGCAAACCAACATATTATAATTAATGAAAAAAAACTATTAACTCGCCTGTTTATTTATCCATTTACGTTAAAATACTGCATTAAAGTTTAATATCTAAGTTAAGTTTTGCGAAATTATCACATTTTATTATCTAAGTAAATTTGGATAGCATATAACAATGTGAAGTCCACAACGCTTATCCGAATGTTACTACATGCATGGCGTATAATTAGCTGATGTGAAAGTGACAACCACAACATGTATTTCGTGTGTTAGAAAAAAGTTCAAAACTGGCATGAAAAGAACGGGCGAATTGTCATATAAAAACTTTGTAGCGCAGAGAACATTGAGATCTTTACTTTGACAGTATGCAGTAGCCGCATGCATCATGACCACCGTCGACCACTATCAGGTCATTAATGTTGATAAATAAGTCTCCATTTTGATAAGAACTTGTAAAGCAGAAAGGAAGACAATCACTCATTATAATTGTTCCAAGTTTGTATTGTATAGTGTACATTATTTCCCTCGGTGATTCACTTGTATTTATTTTGCCTTTGCATACAGTTGTCTTGTTTGTTCTTGTGTATGGTCGTTTATGTTTGTGATATAGTCAACGCATGACCATTTTATTGAATTGAAATATGCAAAATATTATTTATATGCAATCAACAGGAGTCGTGAAGTGATGATTTCCAGACTGTTCTACTTTTTTTGCAAACCGGCACTCCTCGTGGTGATGGAGTCTCACATGTGGTTTCCGGTCGTGGGTTGCGCGTGTCCTACAAATACTAGACAATGCTTAAAGGGACCTTTTCACGTTTTGGTAGATTGACAAAATTGAGAAAAAATGTTTCAGATTCGAAAATGTTCGTTGTAGTTAGGATATTTGTGAGGAAACAATAATACAGTTTACCGGTAAGTGTTTTCTGTGCGTTCACTGCATTTTGGAAATTTAGTCCACATAGTCCATTGAATGTTTGAGAGATATCAAAATATGTGCGTATATGCTTCTGAAATATTTGGACCTTCAATGGGCATACGCCGCATGAGTTTTGGTTTAGGTGTTTAGTGTCGTACAAAAAGTTATCAAGCATGACATAACGTTTTAAAATAAAAAAATATATGTCGGCAAAAAAAATGCGGAATCTTAAGACAGAGGATCACCCGTATCATCTCTCTATAATAAACAAACATGATAAAAATTCATATTTCGACACTTGCCGATGTCATTAATAATTTCCATTTAACAATTTATATCAGAGGTGATTATAAAAGCGGTTTTCTACAATCTCCCGTACGACTGGTGGGATCTCTCACGCGCTCGTGCGTTTTAAAATCATTAAATCTTTAATGTTCCTCTAATCGCATCACTCATCCTATCTGATATCAATTTAATCTGCACAACCCACCTATTATGATTGAGAAAACACATTTGCTGGCTGGGTGTCCCCGGGTCCTTTGGGGATTCATGAGGCGCGCGGGCTGACTCAAGCGTGCACGTGACCCGAGGGGCTGAGTTTCCGTTGTGCTCTCCATCATAGGGGATGAACCTGCTGATAAATGCTGCCCAACGAGAGACACGTGGAACGAAGTCAGAGTCAGGTATCTTTCTCCCATCTAGCAGAGGCTCCATGGATGACCTCACATTGACGAAAAATCCAGATCTCTCGTCATAAAGAAAAGACAGACAACAGAGAGGTTCAAACTCTACGTACAGAACGAAGAGATTCCTTCCATAGTGACGAGTCCAATAAAATGCCTGGGCAAGTGGTTTGATGCAAGCTTACAAGATCGCGACAATGTCAAGACGTTAGAGCAACAGGTACAGGAGGGTCTCAACAAGATAGACCGCTGCGGACTACCCGGCAAGTTCAAAGCTTGGCTTTACCAGCACGCACTGCTCCCAAGACTAATCTGGCCGTTGATACTTAACGAGGTACCCAGCACAACAGTGGAAGCCCTGGAGAGAATCACTAGTCGACACCTCAGGAAGTGGCTAGGAGTTCCACCCAGCTTTACCAGTATTGGACTCTACGGGAAGAGCAACAAGTTAGAGCTCCCGCTATCTTCACTGGTAGAAGAGTTCAAGACAGCAAAAGCAATACTTGTGTTGACCTTTAGGGATTCTCCGGACGAGTTCATCCCTGAGGCAGGGATCCAAACCCGAACGAGCAGGAAATAGTCAGCGACAGCGTCTGTGAGCCAGGCAGAGAACGCGCTCAAGCACAAAGACATTGTAGGAGTGACTGCAGTTGGACGTGAAGGAATTGGTGCGAGAAAAGTGGTACTGTGGAGCCGATCAGACCAGAAAGAGAGGCGAGCGATGATTCAGTCTGAGGTCAGGAGAGCGGAAGAAAATGCCAGACAAGCAAGGGCTGTGGAAATGGGAGCGCAGGGAGCATGGACCACGAGGAATACCGCAGACAGGAAGTTGACCTGGGGAGACATCTGGAAGTTTGAGCCTTTTCGGTTTTCCTTTTTTCTCAGGTCTGTCTATGACCTATTACCATCCCTCAGCGAACTTGTGCCGAGGGGGACTCACAGCAGAGCCAAAATGCAGCCTGTGTGACAGAGTAGGCACCCTAGAGCATGTTCTGTCATCTTGTAGTACAGCCCTGACACAGGTAAGATATAGATGGAGGCACGACTTGGTCCTCAGAGAGTTGGCTGACTTGCTAGAGAGGGAACGGAAGACAGAACATGGTAAATACCCCCGCAATGGGCACATCGCTTTCGTCAAATCGGGTGAGACCAAGAAGACACAGAAACCAACAAAAGCATCAATTCTTGATGGCTCGAGAGACTGGAAGATGGAAGTTACCTTGGTAGAGGCTTGTTTTCCCGAACGTGGTTCAGACAACCCTACGCCCAGATATTGTACTGTGGTCAGAGACAGCAAAGAAGCTCGTCACCATAGAGCTGACAGTACCATGGGAGGCAAGATGTGAAGAGGCCTACGAACGGAAGAAGGCAAAGAACACAAAACGCATGGATCTGTGCAAGCAACAAGGCTGGCGTACTTGGCTATTTCCCGTGGAAGTTAGCGTTAGAGGGTTCTGCTCCCAGTCCGTGCACAGGCTGATGACAGCACTAGGAACTACTGGCAGGGAGAGACCAGTGGCTATCTAGAGACTGAGCCAAGCAGCCGAACGGGCATCAAGCTGGCTGTGGCTGAGACGAGAGGAGAATAGCTGGAGGCAATCAACCAACAAACAGTGACTGATCACCACTGTGGGCCCACCGCTATCAGAATGTTCATGGAATTAAAGGGCCGAAACATTCTAAGACGGCGGAATCCATGCTGATGATGTTGGTTGAGGAGCAGTCTTAAGACTGTATTTAAACTAAAACAAATATATACTACATGTTTGTCTACGAAAATATATCTGACGTGTAGTAGAAAATATTCACACGTAAAATACTTATTATGCCCCCCTTCGAAGAAGAGGGGGTATATTGCTTTGCACATGTCGGTCTGTCGGTCCTTCCACCAGATGGTTTCCGGATAATAACTCAAGAACGCTTAGGACTAGGATCATGAAACTTCATAGGAACATTGATCATGACTCGCAGATGACCCCATTTCGATTTTGAAGTCACTAGGTCAAAGGTCACAGGTCAAGGTCACAGTTACTGGAAATAAGAACCTGGTTTCCGGATGATAACTCAAAAACGATTATGCCTGGGATCATGAAATTTCATAGGGACATTGGTCATGACCGGCAGATGACCCCTATTGATTTTCAGGTAACTAGGTAAAAGGTCAAGGTCACAGTGACCTGAAGCAGGAAAATGGTTGACTGGAAATAGGAAAATGATTTCCGTATGATAACTCAAGAACGCTTACGCCTGGGATCTTGAAACTTCATAGGGATATTGGTCATGACCGGTAGATGACCCCTATTGATTTTGAGATCACTAGGTCAAAGGTCAAGGTCACAGGTCAAGGTCACAGTGACTGGAAAAAGGAAAATGGTTTCCGGATGATAACTCAAGAACGCTTAGGCCTGGGATCATGAATCTTCATAGGGACATTGGTCATTACCGGCAGATGACCCCTATTGATATTCAGGTCACTAGGTCAAAGGTCAAGGTCGAAGTAACTTTAAGCAGTAAAATGGTTGACTGGAAATAGGAAAATGATTTCCGGATGATAACTCAAGAACACTTACGCCTGGGACCATGAAACTTCATAGGGACATTGGTCATGACTGGCAGATGACCCCTATTGATCTTGAGGTCACTAGGTCAAAGGTCAAGGTCACAGTGACTGGAAATAGGAAAATGGTTTTCGGATGATAACTCAAGATCGCTTACGCCTGGGATCATGAATCTTCATAGGGACATTGGTCATGACCGGCAGATGACCCCTATTGATATTCAGGTCACTAGGTCAAAGGTCAAGGTCGTAGTAACTTTAAGCAGTAAAATGGTTGACTGGAAATAGGAAAATGATTTCCGGATGATAACTCAAGAACACTTACGCCTGGGACCATGAAACTTCATAGGGACATTGGTCATGACTGGCAGATGACCCCTATTGATCTTGAGGTCACTAGGTCAAAGGTCAAGGTCACAGTGACTGNCAATGGTTGAAAGGAGTTAATAATTCAGCCTAGAAACATATTCAGCATTATTGAGGTAATTTAAGTGGAACACCTATCACAGTACAGATTCTTGGTGCACACGTTTAATCTCACCAGTTCAATGCATGCTGTATATAATTATAATCAGTCTAGAGTTTGGGCGTTGGTAGTCATTGGAGTATTTCTGAAAACCATTATTAATGGAATCGGAAAACATTTGTTAAAAGTCTCTCCATTTCTAAATCAGCGTTTTTTTTTTTTTCAATAGCGCATTCAATTGAATGCCAAAAGTTCCTGTCGTCATAAATATGAAAAATATAGCTTATGGTCACAAACAGCTCTCGAAAGAAGAATTATATATCTATTTCTCGAACATGAAATAAAAGAAACAATAAAACGCGTTTACTGCAGTTGAAATGAAAATACAGTTAATACATTGCATTTTACAATTACTCGTTATCATGCCATTACAAATGTAAGCAATATAATGTTTTCTTTATACAAAATACTCGTGCTCGTTCATTAAATAAAGCATTGGAAAAGGTATGTTAAAATATTATTTATACAGTTAAAACTGATATTTACATAGAGCAATGCACCATTATTCACCATTATACACAAGTCGCACAGAAATATGTTAAAAAAGAAACAATGACAAAATATTCATGTATCTGAGATTCAAATTGCAATACTAGTATATTCCACCGGCGAACGACATATTTTGCAATACATGTAGGAATGAATATGTAATAATGTTAGTTAATTGAGCAACTGGGAGACACATACTCAGACAGTTTCACTTAAATAAAGCAAGTTAACATAATGGTACACATGCTCTTTGTGAGGAACGGTTATTTACATTCGCCTTTCTCTGTTACCTCATAAGAACACACTACCTATTCAGAACGATTTACCATAAGCTCACAGGAGCTACAACAATAAACATTCGGCTTTGTCAATTTGTCTGTAATAGTGCGTTGTGTGTTAGATCGATTGATGTACACGATCTAGGATAGGCGCATGATGTTCCATGTCACAATGATATAACATGCATGTTGACTGTAAAACAATTGATTATTATTTTGTTGACATCATTGTTTTGTTGTGTACAATATATTTTTTAAAGCTTCTGAATGCGCGCGCACACACATGCAAACACGCACACACACGCACACTAACGCCGCGCACATTCATCATCATTGATAACTACAATCAATAAATCCGAAATTCCATTTGAAATAGCTGGATATACATTTCAACATCACTACGAGGTCCTTTATTTATGAACCAATGCCAATACTCAATAAGAAATGTGCAAACCAACACGACAAACAAAGTAACAAATGCATTATATTATTGTTACCGANACAAAAGCATCAATTCTTGATGGCTCGAGAGACTGGAAGATGGAAGTTACCTTGGTAGAGGCTTGTTTTCCCGAACGTGGTTCAGACAACCCTACGCCCAGATATTGTACTGTGGTCAGAGACAGCAAAGAAGCTCGTCACCATAGAGCTGACAGTACCATGGGAGGCAAGATGTGAAGAGGCCTACGAACGGAAGAAGGCAAAGAACACAAAACGCATGGATCTGTGCAAGCAACAAGGCTGGCGTACTTGGCTATTTCCCGTGGAAGTTAGCGTTAGAGGGTTCTGCTCCCAGTCCGTGCACAGGCTGATGACAGCACTAGGAACTACTGGCAGGGAGAGACCAGTGGCTATCTAGAGACTGAGCCAAGCAGCCGAACGGGCATCAAGCTGGCTGTGGCTGAGACGAGAGGAGAATAGCTGGAGGCAATCAACCAACAAACAGTGACTGATCACCACTGTGGGCCCACCGCTATCAGAATGTTCATGGAATTAAAGGGCCGAAACAGTCTAAGACGGCGGCATCCATGCTGATGATGTTGGTTGAGGAGCAGTCTTAAGACTGTATTTGAACTAAAACAACAATTATTAAACAATTTCTGAATTTTGTTAGAAAGTGAGTCTTTGATAAGGTTATCAATGATACTTTACAATGTATTGATTTTGCATATTACTATAGACTCTTAAAGGGATGATATGACAATATTTGTTAACGTTCAGTTGGAAGACGTAACCTCTACAATTAAATTTAAAATACTTTTATAATTATTATGAACTCAGGAAAATAGTTGTCATACTATGCTTTTTCTTTACTTGCAAGATAATCCAAACCCCAAACAGGATAAAGTTCACGTATAATTAAAATATTGAATTAGTTTAATTATGGTATTACATTAAATGTGCATCTCATTGTTCTACCTGTATGTATACTATGATTGAATGCCCTGTCTGGTATAGATGACTGTTTGACACCCGCAGGCACATTTGGAACGAACGTTAAGAGACAGAAAAGTTTCCCACACTTGTTATGCCACGAGTTTAATCGTTATGAAGACTAACATTATTATATAATAACAATATAGCAGAATGCTATTCGTTTGAAACTTGTTAATTGCGTCTATGATCCCCTATACTAATATCATGATCGTTCACCCCTGAGCGGTGTTACTTACCTCTGAATAGGACATTATAATTAATCAGTTTCAGTTTATCGGCAAAATCAGCAAATACATGCCTTTGACCACATAGTAAACAAATATACATAAAGATGACCACACAAATGAAATACTAAACAAAAAGAATTTCACATAAATCGATTATTAAATGAATACGTGAATACATGATACATAATTGGTTTTCAACGTTTACAAGAAACAACAGAGTAACTAGCTAGCAAGGTAATCATTTCTTTTTAACATAGCATTGTA